>JBAMYA010089428.1:0-22014 GCA_037176975.1 Arrhamphus sclerolepis | reverse complement strand
TTTATCTTGGTTGTAGTGGGGTTGTAGGCCTTGTGTCTGAAATCAATACACATGTCCTTGGTTTTAGACACATTGAGATCCAGCATAGCTTCCTGACACCAGTCCACAAAATAGTCCATGATGGGGCCATGTGCTGTTTCATTGTCCTCCAGCAGGCTCACAATGACTGTGTCATCCGCGAAATTAACAATGTGGCGATTGTCAGTTTCAGAACAACAGTTATCGGTGTAGAGGATGTAGAGAAGAGGAGTTAAAACGCAACCTTGAGGAGAGCCTGTAGATGTAAAGGATCGTCTGGAACTGTGGCCATTTAGCCGCACTCACTGAGAACAGTTGGTGAGGAAATCAAGAATCCAGCCAGAGATGCAGGAGTCCAGTTGGAAGGTAACGTGCGTGGCAACATGCACTCTTATGTGAACGCACACAAACTCCAAGTAGGTTAACACAGGTTTAACAAATCAACCTCATAACCGGTGTCGTGGTACCGAGTAACACCACTGTAGGAGGCCTGGTTTTCTCAACCCTGGTTTAGAGAGTTAACTCTGGGTTACATCAGGTAAAATAACCCGCTTCACAGTACGGGCCCCTGGTTATGTGGAAACTCGGAGTATGTTGAACCAGAACTCAGGGAAACTCTGACTTCACACAAAGCAGGTTACTAAACTCTGATCCAGAGGGTTCAGTTGAGCCGCTTCCAGAAACTGGAGAACTGATTTCTCAGAGTCTGTTAACATGGTAACTGACTCTCTGGACTAAACCTGATCTGTTACCATGGTAACTGACGCTCTGAACTAAACCTGGTCAGCAGCAGTTTTACTTCAACATACCAGAGTTTCTCCTTCATGAAGCTGAAACGGGTTCAGTTCAATCAGAAAACTGATCATGTAACGATCGTTTTGCAGACGTCTGAACCATGAAATGTTTACCATCAGTAAAGTATGTTGATGATCTGAAAAGATAGTTCAATAGTTTACAGCATGGATTATTGATTTAATTATTGATTTTCTCATGTCACTTTTCTTATTAACGATGGGACACTGAACATATATGCTCAGCATATTTTATAGTGTATTCTAGGCCTGTCATATTATTATAACGTGAATGAAGCAGAACTGAGAGAAAAGTGTCGCCACTGTCTTTTAAAGACGCCCATAGCCTACACATACTTTATTTTATTCTTTTCCATTCACTACAAAGTCATCGGATGATCTACATGATTTACAAGTTATCATTAATTGTTTGAAATTAGTTTCCTGCTCCCACTTGTGAGGAAAGAAATGTCCCTTTAGGATTTAACAGTGACTGGATGGACTGATGCTTCTTGGCTCCTTGAACCATTTTTTTCCCATCAAGTTTAAAAAAAAAAAAAAAAGTGAATCCATCCAAATCTGTTACGTTTGATTTATGTCTGAAATGTGTTTTACACATCATCTTCAACTGGTTCAAATTTTTTTTTTTTATGTGAGCAGTATGATAACAGACTCTGAGTATCAGTCCCCTCAGTTTCTGAAACCGGCTCTACCTGAACCCTCTGGTTCAGAGTTCAGTAACCCGCTTTGTGAAATGAACCCCTGATGTTAACAAAGGCATTTAGGAGAACGTTTTTTTCAGTTGGGCATTTGTAGAAGATAGGTGTGTTTTTTTTCTGTCCACAGTGCCATCAACGGAGGTTCTCTGGCCTGTTATTTCAGCTTGCTTCTATGATTGTTATTGTTATTTGAAAGAAAGCACTCATTCATTACATTCTTTGTACCTGTTTGGCGGCTGTGTCCAGACATTTCTCCCATTGGCCTTTTTCTGCATACAGGTCCAGGGCTGCCATGACATCCACACCCACCAGCTGAATACAGCCACAAAAACAGCTTTTCAGTTCCATGAAATCTTCCATTAAATCTTTGACTTGCTCTGATCACATTCATCAAACAACACCAGAAAAGTTTTTCTCTCAGTGTTTTATTTCAGAAATTAAATTGATAAATTATCTTTTTCAGTTTCATGAGTTGGATTTGCTGATTTCTAGCTGAATATGACAAATTCATACAAAAACAAAAACAACAAACAAACAAAAAAACAAAAGACCTCTTGATCAACTTACTGGCTTCAAGTCACTCTGTCATTATGTCATACCTGACCCTTACTGGATCCATAACGTAGTGGTGGTGACTTTTGAAAAAAAAAGTAGTAGTAGTATGCATGCACTTACAGACTCCACTCTTCCTTGGTTCTTAAGGTGCTCTTTGTACTTCTGGTCCACGTAGTCTTCATACCTGCCAAAATCAGCATTAGCTGTAGGTTGTTACATTGAAAATGCCCAACATTTCCCTCTTCTTGAAGCTTCTCCCATTTGAATTCAGTTGTAAGCTTTACTCTTGTGAGTGATTTGCATGGTATAAGCATATAAAACACTGCTAAGTGCAAAGTGCAGGTGTTTTCAAAACCTTGGCTCCAGCTCCTTAGCGATTCTCTTAGCTTTGTTCCACTTTTCACCCTCAATAAAGACATCGATCGCCTCTTTAATAAGGTCCATGTTTAAATAGAGCTCAGCAGCCTTGAACAAAGAAAAACACAAAGACAACAGGAGAAGGGTCCGGTGAGAAAGACATTTACATGATGGGCTTACTTAATAAGAATAATTCAGTAATTAATGCGTTTATTTTGGGTTATTTTCATTTTAACATTTTCTTAGTTTGAATAAGCATGTCATCACCCACAGCATCAAACTTTTTCAGCTGAGTGAGTCGTGGTCCGACCACCTGGATCACTTCCACTGCTCGGTCTCCACTCAGAAACTTGACGGACAGCTCTGCTGCCTGGAAGCACGCACAAAAATTTAATAAATGCCAGTTGGTGAGCAACTCATGAAGTGCATTTTTATTAATGGGAAAAATGTGGATTTTGTTGAGGAAGCAAATTAAATAAACCTGTATTCAGCATTACTAACAGCTGAATTTCAACTCATCCAATCTTTTTTTCCTTTTTATAAAATGCAATTTTACTCTTTTATGTGTATGTGCATGCACAAAAGGAGAAACAAAAGGAAAAAAAACCAAAACATTACATTGCTTAAACAACAACAGCTTTTGTCAACAGCTCTGGGGCAGCATGCAAAGGTGTGCCAGAAACTAATAATGCTGCTTGTTGCTTTTAATTGAGTTTTAGTTTTGTGTTTAGGAAACAGAAACAGCTTTACAGATGGTGCAACAGATTTCTCAGCTGTGGATGAGAATTAGAGACAGCTACATGAAAGGTGCGAATAAGATGATGTAAATACTCGGCCAATCAGAAAGGTTCTAAAAGTCTCAAGTCTTAATTTCATCTTCAAAAGCCAGAGATCCTAATCATGTCTTGCATGTGCCAGAACAAGACAACTCCATGAAAGCCCCACCCTGCTAGCCACAGGACCAAGAAACAGAACTCCCAAGGGAGGGTCACATGACTATATCCTTATAGATGGTATTGTTGTGGTACACAGGAGGATCTAAGCAATATTTAGCAGGTGGTTGTAAAGTTAAAAGGAACTGGTATATATCGAAACAAAAGCAGCAGCAATGTTAATTTATCTCAGCCACTGCAGAGCCTCTGCAGCAGAACACATAACGTATTTTATGTTGAAACTGTGAGCTATAATCAAGAGTAAATTCAGAAAGAATTTTTGTGCAATGACAAAGTAGAAATACTGACCTTCATCCAGCACTTCTCCATCAGAGCTGTGTTTGAGTCGTCTTTCACCTTGAGGTAACACTCCACAGCACGGGAGTATTCACCTGACTGCTCCCACTCCCGAGCCTGCTCCAACATCCCCTCCACACCCCTGAAATAACAAGTTACTGATTTTATTAGAGGTTAAGATAAAAGGAACTCTATATACGAAAGCAACTAGTTCAGTTTAATTTTGAAGAGGAAAAGAGGTTGATTATAATTCACAAAGTTAAAGACGTATCAATAGGAATCCAAAGAGAACCTCATTAAATGCAGCTACGGTGGGCTTTAAAGTCTCTCTGTACAGATCTGTGGGCCACATGACCAAATGACCCATCCATTTACGTACGTGTAGTGTTTTTATTTATCATGAGCCTGACTCACATCACCTAAGGGTATTAATAAAGTAACCTTGACCTTCAATTTATTTATATACCGTTTTTTTACAACTAAGTTGTCTCTAGGTGCTTCTGAGAAACCCAGATCATGACCCCCGAGCACATGGCAAAGTCTAACAGTGGACAGAAGAAACCTGGACCAGGACCTGAATCAGTTACAGGAGGGACCCTCCTGCTCATAGCCAGCTGGGTGAAGACCTTGGCTCATTGGTTTGATAAAAAAACATAAGCCTAACACCAAGAACATTATGAGTCCAGTTGTGGTTACTGGAAGACAGAAATACCCACACCCACTGATTTTTTTTGTGTGTGAAACACATCGCATATTCTACATCAGTTGAGATGTTTACTCACCTGTGTCTAAACTGGTTTGTCTCTAGTTTACATTAAAAAAAATTAGCATTATGCATCCTTAAACTAAAGGCTAGACGGGAGATGCAACAACACTAATGCTATAAAAGACAGAGCAGACTTTACGTCTTCAAGAAGCTGAGGTCCTTCAGTGTTTCAGCCAGATGTTTCAGATCTTCTACCAGTCTGTTGTGGAGAGTTCAACCTGATCTACAGTCATCTGTTGGAGGAGCAGCATCAGAGCCAGAGACTTAAAGAAAGTGAACACTGAGCGTTGATGGAGAAGGATGGTTCTGTTCTGGAGACCCTGGAGCTGATTGTTCAAAGGAGGATTCTTTATGAGGTGAAGAACGTCATGAACAACCCTGAACATCCTCAACACAACACAGAGATTCAGCGACAGAGTCTTCAGTCAGAGACTTCTGCAGACCTGCAACACAGACCTCTACAGGAGATCCTTCCTGAACAACTAGAACCTTCTAGAATCAATCTTTGAAGAGACGTACTGCAATATTTGAATTTCTCTTAAGGGATCAATAAAGTATTTTTGAACTGACTTGAATTGAATCATAGTTTCCTTTGTTCCTCTCGTCTACTTGATAAGAACAACTGCAGATGCAGATTCATCTCCATGGTAGAAGCTGAAAATGAAGAAGAGGTCAAGACCATGGAAGGTGGACAATGCTGATGCCTGATTGGATGATGCAGATGTGTACACATTTCTCTTTTATAGTAAAGCCTGGTCTCGCTTTAGCATTAAAAACACAAGTAATACAAATGTCAAGAGCAACAAATCAAAAGTTAATTTGCACATTTTTGCATTTTGTGCCGTAGATGAAACGGGATTGTTGCGTCTTCTGAATACTGAAAGTCTCCTGGGAAGTTAAGCTTTAGTCCCGAAGGTATCTAGTCCTTTTTTCTTTTTTTAATTGTGTCCTTGAATTTCCCCGTGCTACCAAAGAGAATGCAAATGATGCTGTAAATGACATGCCCACAGCATGTCACCGCTACTCTTTTCCCTCCAACAGTCAGTGTTTCTTCACCAAGTGCACTTCTGACTTGGACTTGCAAGATTACAGCAGGTCCTTTCTGAGTTCCTGCAGCCTCCCCGGACGCTCTTGGTTTGTTGACATGTTGGACTGCTTGTCTCCATGCAGAGATTCAACAAATAGCTGCTTGACAGCAAACACAATAAACCTTCATGTTTTCATAGATTAGGATTTGGATACTGTAGAAGTGTTTTTAAATAGTTATAAAGACACAGTTCAGATGGACATTCAGTGAAAACATGTGATGGTTGCTGATATTATCTTTGTTCGTGTTATTCTAGAAGTTATAATCTTTGTCATTACACTGCAAGAAGACAGCTGGAATTTAATCAAAAAAGGAATCATAAGCAAACATTTGGTCAAGGTTTAAAGTGATTTTTTTCAAATAAAAGCACAGATGATGCAGTTTCTTTTATCTTTTTTTAGTACCCCATACATTAAAATACAATTACTTTTAATTACAGCAAATCTGAAATAACAGGTTCATATAAAATTCTTAAAAAAAAAAAAACTAAGTAAGATTTAATTACAGCATAAAAGTATTTTGTGACTTTATTCTAAGAAAATGCCTTTTCTTTTTCATCTTATTGTGGTATGTTATTGCTTGCAGATAAAAATAAATAAATAAAAAGACAGAAAATCCTAAATTAACCAGGAATTTAATAATATTTAACCTTTTCTAATTTCGTTAGCATTAACAGTAACGTATGGTATTTTGCAAAAATATGTCTTCACCTCCCACTTCGGAGGAACCGCAGATGCTGGACATCCGTTCCAAAGCTGGGTCTGTGATGTCACAGCTCCTTGGAAACATCACCAGCTCACCGCATGACATGTTTGTGTCTTGTAGGGGTTGTAAATGACAACCACATAAATGTTCTCCAGCACAAAAAACAGCTAATCATAACAGGTCTCCTTTAAGGTACTGTATAATAAGACAAAATAATATCTTCATTTATGATTTTATTTAAATGGCTCAACTCTTCCAAATTTAAAACATAAAGCCCTGAATTTTCTTTGAGACATGGACTTTTGCTCGTTTATTTGTCTTTTAACTTCAGAAGGTTTTCAGGCAGTCGTATTGTAGCGTCCTAAAATATGAACGGAGATGAAACACGTGCACCGTGTTCAGTTCTTCCTTAAACGTGCACCTTATGAAGAGCAGCTTTATTGAGGACTCTTCAGGAACACATCAGAGAAGAACTCGGCTTCATTTCAGAAACCAGACAAGGACACAATTATCGACAGAGTCAAGGTGATGGAGTGCTTTACGGGTTTTTCTGGTCCTCAGCTACAGCAGCACTTTACCGTTTTAGCATTTTTTTGAACATTGATTAGCACAATGTTTTTTTCTCTCTCTCTATCTCTTTTTTATGTCCATGAAGTGAAGCTCCGTTTAACAAACCACCAGAGCACCAGGAGTCCCAGAGATAACAAATTAGCTGTTATTTATCAGTCAGGTCAGAGCGGCTCTGAGATAATTAGGTGAAATAGGAAGGACAGTTGTGACGCATATGTTGGGACAAAGTTAAATATCTGAGCCTCAGGAAAAATGCAGCAGATGAGTATTAAATAAACATTAACAAAATAAATCATTTCTCTTTCTTGAGCACCAGATGTAATGATGTGATGCTTTGTTACATTCACGCAGACAGACTCTTAAAGCCAGCTGCATGCTTTATTCATAACTGAAAGATGTGACAGTAATTCTTCCATGGAGCAAGTTATAATGCTGATTTTAGCTGCAAAGTGATCCTGTAAACAGAAGTAAAGGAATGAAACATAAGTGGTTCTGGAGAAAGATTCAAGTCTGAGGCTTTGATAACTGCATTTTAAAATTAAATTAAAATTTAAAGCAGTTATCTGGCCTTTCTGCTTTGAATCAATGAGCTTCATCATAAGGAAAATATACTGTTATTTACATCGACCTGAACTGGGGTAAAACGAAACAAGATTGTTCAAATGAAAACTGGATTAAATTAAATTACCTTCCAAAATTGCACGTAGCAAATCATTTTGCTGAATACAAAGCTGCCTCTTTGAGTTGCATCTAAAAGTACAAATGCCAATGTGTCATTTCAAGTTTGACACTTGATCCCTTTGGTTCCTGCTGCAGCTCTGCAAAGCCAGGAGGATCACATAGCAGGGCGGGGCAGGGGGCGGGGCAGGGGGGCGGGGCTAGGCTTGTTGTCAGGTCTCACAAAGAACATACCTGTTGATGAAATGAAAAGAAAAACGTTTTCTCTAAAGCAGAGAGTCCGTTTGTGGAAGTGCAGAAGTGTAAATCCTGACGTGTCATCGAGGCAAATATTTGTTCAGATGATTTACCGATAAAACCCACTTTAACTCTACTGTATTTAATAATAATGCTTTATTTATGAAATCAATGCCACTTCAGGCACTGCACACGTATATTTTATCTGATGCAGTTTTTGTTACCATAGTTTATTTATTCTCTTTTCTGACATCTGGACCAACACTTAAACCTGATAAATGACAGCAGCGTTGATGCCTGAACGGAAGAATCATTTTGCTGCGTCGTTCACTGGTGTTCAGGAGACGAGCTGCAGCCTGGTAGCTACGAGTGCATGTCCACGGAGCGGCAGCAGTCATTTTCATTTGAAGAGTTTGAACTTTCGCATCAGCGGCTGCACAGTTTCTTTGGGGTACGGCTTCAGTGCCAAACACGTGGGGATGTTTTCTGGTTGTTCGATCCAGAGTTTGTGGGATATCCCGGCTTGAGTCAGGCTTTCTGAGAGGCTGGAGAGGGCGGCCTCATCTGGAGCCTGCAGATAAAAGACAAACACATGCTCAGTTGTATGCATTACACCATTCATAAAAGGTACATCACCCTGTTTAATCCCTTCTTTCTTTCTTTTTTTCCTTCTGGAAGGTTGTCTCCTCTAAACATCAATCTCATGTAACTGGTGTGGATGGTCACATGACACCTGCAGAGCGTCATGTGACCATCCACAGAGGGATCAGTGATGCTGGGCCCCACAGGGGACAGTGCTCCCCCCTTCCTCTTCATGGTCTACGCGTTGGACTTCAGCTACTGCGCTGAGAGCTGCCACCTTCAGAAGTTCTCTGATGACGCTGCAGTGGTTGGACGCATCACTGGTGGAGACCAGAGGAACTTCAGGACTGTTGTGGACAACTTTGTTACCTGGAGCATGAAGAACTACCTGCAGTTCAATGGGACAAAGACCAAGGAGCTGATTGTGGACCTGAGGAGGACCCTGGATCCTGTTACACCTGTGGACATGGTGGAGGAATACAGATACCTGGGGGGGGGGGGGGGGAATTATAAACTGAACAGGACCAAACAGGTGGATCGGGTCTTCAAAAAGGGCCAGAGACGTCTATACTTCCTGATGGCTAAGGTCCTTCAACATCTGTGGGACGATGCTGAGGATGTTTTATGGGCCTGAGGTGGCCAGTACCATCATGTGCGCCATCATCTGCTGGGGCAGCGGACTGAGGGGGAGGGACACCTACAGACTGAACAGAACCATCAAGAAGTCTGGCCATGTGGTGGTGGGACTGGATTGTCTGACAGAGGTGTTGGAGACGAGGACATTAAACAAAATAGAGACTACTTTGGACTGGGCCTTCTTGTTAAATAATGAGAATTATGTATGTATGGACCTGTATGGATCTTTTGATCACAAGAATAAACGTCAGCAGAGTTAAAAGAACCCCAACTGTGATGTTAGTGTTATTTTTATTTTTTATTGGTGTAAATGGGTCAAAGTGAAGGATTTGAGTCAATGTGGACTGTGATTTTTCCACCAACATGACTGAAATGCACTGATGTCTGCAGACTACATATTTCTACGCATGCGTCAGCTCACCCCCAGCACCACTTTGTGCATGCAGTCCAGCTGCTCCAGGTACTGCCGCGTGTCCTCGTCCGTGTAGTGCAGGTGGATGGCGGCGGTGGCAGCGTGACAGGCCTGGGTGATCACGGCCCCCAGAGGCCACGACAGCTTGTGAACCAGGTCCGAGCGGACCACCACATACTGGACCAGACGAGCAGGAGAGCCGGCTCCAGAAGCTGCCATGTTCACGTTGCACCGGAGCGGATTGATACGTGTTTTTTATCCGGGTCAGAATGAACAGGCTACCGGCGCAGACCTACTTCCCCCTGGCGGTTGGTTTTAGAACTGCAGGCAATGCACACCAAGCAGGAAGCAAAAATCCTCTTTTCAATTACAATACTTAAAAATTTCAGTTTTATATATACAGGCTTTTATTGCTAAAACAAACAAACAAACAAACAAACAAAAAACCAACCTTTGAAGTACTTAAAAAAAGTAAAATGTTAAGGCAAGTTTATTTGTAGAGCACATTTCATACACAAAGGCAACTCAGTGTTTTAAAAAGGCATAAAGATGATCAAATTAAGAAAAGCAACCATTTAAATGCATAATAAAATCACAAAAAAACAAACAGATTTGAACAGAAAAAGGATTAAAACGTTAAAAAAGATGAGTGAAACTGCAAACTTATTATTAAATATATTATAAAAAATAACTATTTTTTTCTCATTTATTTATTTTCCTAAACTGACATCAGTCCTAATGTGACAACTCAAATATTGATTTTTTTTTTTTTTTTTAAATCTAAACCCTTAAATACCAGGTTTGTGTCATGAGGCAGCTCCATTTTATGGTCTTAAAAACAAAATAAATGATTTATTTTCAATGTATTTCATGCAAACTGGATTCTGATTTGTGATTATTGCAGCCTGGTATAATGTGAAAGATTAGCAGCAATATTTATTTATATGCATTATTAATCACTAGTTATGATCCTCAGAGCAGGTTTAATAGTGGTTTGAATGAGCACAAAAATGTGCAAAGGGCCAATAAGGTGAATATTTCAGTTCATGTTTCTACAAAAGACTAAAGATGAGAAATGCATCAAAAATACTGAGAACACTCAAAAATGCACAATGTTGCATCAATAATATGCACAGAAAAAGGACGAAATATGAAATATTGAAATACCAAAAGTTTAACCATCTTAATTTATAGCATGAACTTTATATTTTATAGATTTGCAAATGCGAAGGGACCCAGTAGTAAAGCTGGATTTGTTTTTTATTAACTTTATTGATCCCACAGGGGGAGACCTTTCCTCTCTGGGGTACTTCACCCAGAACAGTGTAGGGGAGGGAGCAGTCAGGGTTTCAGGTGCCTTGCTTAAGAGCGCCTCATCCATGGGTGTGGAGGTGGGGGAAGCACTGTTCAAGTGTGAAAACAAACAAACAAAAAAAACACAACAGTTTTCAAAAGAGTCTGAGGTTCAGGTGTGTTGTTTTAAAAGCACTCAGTTTTGTGGAACTGAACAAGAAGCTGCCGCAGTTTCAGCAGCAGACTAAGCAGAGTCTGGCTGCTGGAAGACGTGTAGGATTTGGTTTGGCATTTTCCTGCTGAAATAATACGTAATTCAGCTCCTATAAACAGTCATGTCAAAGCACCTCTGAAAAGACTGAAGCAGCGGTGGTCTGCGTTCATTTCTGTGTTTCTAACGTGCTTCACTACTAAATTGTGTCTGATGGTCTTAATGTCATTCAGTATTGGGTGCTCACACTCGTTTTCATTTTTCCTTTAAATAAAAACTCTTAAAATGGTGCTCTGGTCATAATACTTTTTTTTTTTAATGTAGTGTAGATTAAATCTAAAAACTATATGTATATATGTGTGTATATATATATATATATATATATATACATATACATACATACATACATATGCACACACACACACATCTTATATATGATCATGTATTTTTTATGAAAATTCTAACATGGTAGCAATGTAATTGGTTTGATTTATATATAACATTAAATAAAGTGTTTGTATTGGTTTATTTAGATTTTACGCGTAAAATCCAAACTTCATAAAGATGGGTTTCTGTTTACCTCATGAAAAATCCCAGTTGTATCAAGTGATTTCCTGTGTCTTGTTTGTATAAACAGTAAAAACTGCTTTCCAGACACGGAGTCAAACCTCTGGTTTACGTCTGTGTTCAGACTGATGTTGAAAACTCACCTGGATGCTTGTAAAAAAAAAAAAAAAAAATCACATGGAAGTCAGCTGGAAAAGATCCTCTGAATTCATGGATGTTTTTACTCGATGCTCTTTAGTCTTATAGGTGGTGGGAACATTCTCACTTTTGTCCCCAGACTTTTGGAATCAGATGTAGTCTTCACTTAGGTCCAGAGGAAACTGTGTCTAAACATCACCACAACCAATTTGAAGTTACAAAAATCAAGATGTGACCAAAGTCTAAGAATTACAGTCGTATGACGCAAAATACCTTCATTTTCTGGGGGTCAAAAGTATTTGGACAAAGTGCCATAACTGTAACGGACCTCGCCAGGCTGGTTAACCGCTTTCAGCCAATCATCCAAACCTGTTAAACCCCTGAAAATGAGTCACTGTGGTGGTGAAAACAGGCAAAACTATAAAACAAATACTTCAGAACCCATTTATGTTCAGTTTTTAAAATATAAAATAGCAATTTGAAAATGAACTTCCATCTTCTGTCCAAGAACAGAAGAACAAACCACACATGAAGTCAAAGAAATGAGAAGCCACCACAAGTAAATGTCACAATAATTATTTATTAAGCATACACTTTATAATATAAATATAAAATATGCTTTTTTTTGTTTTTAAAATTGGTGAGACATCATTATATCTGTGTTGAGACAGACAACCATAGAAACAGGTTTTAATATTCTACCAAAATCTGCTGAAACCTCTATGCAGCTGTAACAAACTCGCCATGATGGTGCCATCCTAAAGAGCCTGTATTCATGGAGCATGTCAGAGAAGCTTAACTGATCTAGGATCAGGTCCACGTTACTGTCACCATAAATGAGAAGGCCAACTGGTCTTAGATCAGCCTCCTAGTCTAAGATGCTGTATGCAGTGGCCCATGTACAGAGAGCACAATAACCTACCATATAGTTCTTTATATATATATATATATATATATGTATATATATTTCTTACTTTAGTCCAACAATGGCATTTAGCAGCATGATAATGCACCACTCATTATTTTCTAGTTCCAAGAAACTGCAAAATGAGTTACGAAGTAATGAAATGAAATAAACATCAAACGTACTGATGTCTCTGTACTCATCCACAGTGAAAGCCATCAGATGATCGACCAATCAAATCAGATCAGAGTGGAGGACGAGCTTCAGTCCAGTTTCCCCTCAGTCAGCAACAGACCAGCTTCCTGTCTTTACCAAGAGGGACAATGAATGACATCAACTTCTGAGCATTTCACTGACGAATCAACAAAAGTTGATTCTCAAATCACGAATTACAGCTTCAGTTGACTGAGTCAAAGTGAAATGATCACCAAACCTATCAATGACAATAAATAACAAATAGTTTTAACATTTTTTCTCTTTTTTTTCTGTTTTCTCAGTTTTTTTTTTAAGTTTAGTTGACATGCTGAATCCTTGTGTTTGCAGGTTTGTGGTCAGTCAAAAGGAAAAGTACTGGGCGAAACACTCCTGGCGCTGGGCGTCGGCGGAGTCGATGGTGGAGTCCTTCACCTCAGGAGGGCTTCAGGGCGCAGAAGCACAACAAAGTCACACACAGAGAAAGACACGTCAGGGAGGAAGTCACGCCGAATCGTCTCAGACTTAGAGGAAATGATCAACATCACTAAGCATCAAAACTTTCATGTGTCCATTTGACCAACATCTAAACACAGAGTGAAGGTAGCAGTATAGTATAGTATATGTGTATATAGTATAGTATATGTGTATATAGTATAGTATATGTGTATATAGTATAGTATATGTGTATATAGTATAAAGCCCCTCTGTTAGAGAAATCTTGTCTTCTTCCTCACATCTATGTAATATAACTTTTATGATACTGAGCATTTTATCTTTGCTGAACTGATAAATGTTTAAATAAATGTTTGTTTTGTATGACTTCATTACACAGAAATGTCTTCAAGAGATTGAAGGAGCAGAGTGTTAGAATGTTGGTCTTTTACTTCTGCTGGACAATTTTTTATATCAGTTTACCATTTTTATTTCAGTCAAGAATCTGAGAACTTCTTGATGTCTTCTTTGAAGGGTTTCCATCTGTGTGATGCAATAAAAGTGGTTTGTTTTGTTTTGTTTGGAAACTCAGGACACCTTCAGGAAACCAACCTTTGCTACTGTCTGAAGGGACCTGAAGGGACTTTGTTGTCCACAGGGGGGCAGCAGAGCTGCTGTCTAGACCCACGGCAGAAGCCTCTTTTATACAGCATGGACTTGAACACTGTTAAAACTTTTTTTTTAAAGCGTTGGAATCTCAATGACAGTATTACTTTGAAGCTAATAAAATAAACAATAATAATAAAATAATTAAGGCCTTAGTGACATTCAATCTGTTGGTACAGTCAGATCATGAAAAGACCAATAAAACTATCTAATAAACTAATCTAACTGATCTCAGAACTCAATTATAGACCCAGTAACTTATAAACAAATATGTCACTGTTGTCCTGTTTCTTTATGAATGTGAACAAACATCTATTCAGTTTAGTTCAGCTTAAGTTAATTAGTCTTTAGTCTCTAGATGCTTTCCAGAGAGCCAGAGCAAAAACGACTGATTATTAAGTAGAGAAACATTGACAAATAAAACTCTCCAAGCAGGAGAAAACCTTTAAGCTGAACAATCTTCCAGCTTCTGTTAATCCTCACAAAAGCTTAAAATCCTTCTTGATCTACTACTTTGTAACGACTGAAACAAGTCAGTGCCGGTCAAAACAAAACTCGATTTTGAGTTCATAGCTTGTTATGTTATTTCTAGCACACGCTGCATCTATTATAATAATGTAATCGAAATAACAGGAGAATCCATCTCCAGAGCTGAAATGATCCCACATGAAGTGACGCCATCTAGTGTTTGTAGACCGGAGGTGCCTCAACATTGGCGTTTGACTTTTCTCTGGTTTTTGTATCCAGGAGTAACCAAACATGAACAGTTGACGAAAAACTGTATCTTTGGGGGTCTGATAACTATTTAATAATGAAATACTCAAACCAGCTCATTGATTAAAAGAAGTGACTCTAGACGTGAAACCAAAGTGACTTGTGGAAACAATGTATTGACTTGGTAAAAAGACACATTTCTTATTGAAAAGTTGTTTATTAAATGTGGGCTGCTGTGGAGTCATCCCCTAGTGGTCAGAAGTGGTATTACACTTTAAGGCTTCAGTCTTGAAGGAGTGACTACGTTCATTCTCTCTCTATTTTTTAAACAGATGTATTTGATATGAGTTATCCATCTCTAGCCAAACTAACTGTTTGGACCAATCAGCATCTTAGACTAACAGCTCCAGACAGCTGTCAGTTCTGAGGACATGAAACAGTCACAATCGGCCAACAGCTGTCACACAATTGAAAAAAATCCTCCTTCTTTCTTTCCTTTTTTGCTAAGAAAGCGTCCATTTTCTTTGCTTAAGTAAGCCGTTTCCCTTTTAAAAGACAATTTAAGCATATTTACACAGAAAATTATCACAGTTCTGTTTCAAAATTTAGTGTGATTGCAAAAAAACGAAAAGTTAATAAAGATTTGCACAAAAGGTGCAGATTGAGCAAAAAGACAGGTATTCGAAAAAGAATTAGAGCTATAGAAAAGACATGCAGATTGCCAGAGGACAAGATTATGAATAAAGTTCAGAGAAAAGGAAAAGATGAGACAGAGGAAGAACAGAAAGAGCTGGAGGAATAAAGGCAGTCCATATTCTACAGTAAAGAGATGACATGACATTTCTTTACATCTAAGACTTTGCAGATGCTGACAGAAGTCCTGCAGCGACACCAAACATTTCAAAGCCTGTACAACAAATCTCTATCAGGGGAATGTGTTTGTTTACAGGTCATGTACGCCATGGCTGAAGATCTACTCTGGTAACAGAACAAAGAATCTCCAAGTGCTCAGACAACTCAAGCTGACTCTGCTGTTTAAACAGTGACATGAACTCATCCAACAAAGAACCGCACCAAAGAAAGTGGCAAAGAGTCAAGAGCACAACTCAAAGAAGAAGAATGTTCGTAAAACTGTCAGTGAGACAGAAAAGCTGAGAGGAGGGCTGCCCACAATCCTACAGCCCATAACAGTCAGATGTGACTAACCAATGAAAGATGACTGAGAGACAGAACATGAAAGAAAAGATGATGAAAGCAGACAGAAAAATAAAATGAAAAGCACAAAACACACATGAACAGAGATGCTACAGTACCCCACCTCTAAGACAAGCACTGGGTGGGTCTGGGAGGTACTGGAGCTGACTAGGAAGCCAAGAAGGTGTGGGAGATCTGGAGGCAAGCAAAGAGGACTCTCCTCAGTGGTGCTGAGGTACTGATGTGAGAGGTGGTGTGGACTCTCAGAGACCTTGGGAGTTTCAGTCTGGGAGTGATGGGTGGGTGGTAACCTTGAACTGGGAAACTCAGCTTACGGTATTCAGAAAGCAACATCCTGTCCTGTTGACGTTGTGGACCAACAGACCTACACTGATAGATCAGGTGTTTCTGTCGGTCTGAACTCCATGGGATAGCTCGCTGGGCTCGAGTGTCAGCATCAGGGAATGAGGACCAGGGCAGAGATCAAGCTGATCTTTGGTCTATAGGGAGAAACGATAAACAATGGAGGCTGGTGGCTGTCAGCACCATGGAGAGAAATAACGGCAATAAACCCGAAGAGGAACCTTACAAACGGTCCATGAAGCTGTCTCAACAATATGCCTGACCATTTAAGGTAGATGATTCATTACATCCATTCCTTCAGCCTTATTCTGGAGTTTTTCAGTGACCGCAAAGTCTGACAAGTCAGCCAGTCTTGTCTGTAATCGATTCACCCCAGAAGATCTGACAATGATTTTTTGGCCGATTTTCCCCATTTAACAGTGAGAACCAGCCAATAAGGAAGCTCCCCCTCAGCATGTGGAACAGTACGGGGTATATAGGTTTTGTTGCATTCCAGTATTCATGGTTTTCCTGTAGTCGATCCAGACAGTGACAGGTTAGTTTGTCTTAACTTACAGCCTTGATCTTGCGGTCTGAAGTAAATGCTCTGTCAATCAACAGCTGGTGCTACTTCTAGTTCATTTCTGGGCTTTGCTCATGTGTTTAGTACACTTATCTTGGACAAGAGTCTGGATGTTATACAGAGACAGGCAACTGGCAGAACTGCCTGCTTCTGGGGATGCTTCATGATGATCCTTCAGAGGCTGGATTAACCACTCTAGGTGGGTCCCATCTATGAGCTCTATCAACTGTGTTGCTGGACATGCAGTCAATGTCTTTATGTATCATGCCAGGGCCTGGTGCTGTCCAGTTCTTCATACTTTCTTGATATCTGCCATTGTGATGGCTACTGGTTCCTACTCTGGGAGATTTCTGTGGTCAGCTCTGAGACCTACAAGCCAGAGCATTGGTGTTTTGTGATACCTCCTTCTTCCATTGCTTTTCCAGTACCGTTCGGGGTCAGCATTGGGTGGGTCCATTCTCATTATCTTGCCACTGAAGGTATACTTGGTATGGTTCAGTGAAAAAGATCAAGTTTATTCTCTTGGCTTCCTCTGCTGTAAGTGTACCTTCATAAGAGTTGCAAGCTGCTGTTTAGCAGTTTCCAGTGTTGCTGGTATGGAGAGTTTGTTGTATTTCTTAGGAAATCTCAGCTTCCAGCCTTCTTTGCTACAGAGGATACTTCTTCTTCCTTGTGGTGTTAATCTTGCAGCCAAGCATCTCTGAGGTCTCTGCTGTAGTTCTACATATGAACCTACTGGTTTCTGTGATGGTATTGTAGGTAGCATTACATATAGCACTTCACATGATAGAGCAGACGTTCAGAAGGTCCTTTGTCTCTTCACCTTAGTAAGCGGTCATATAGCTTAGTTATTATTTTCCCTCACTGGTCAGCCTCCCTTGTGTTAAAATGATCCTGGCTTTTCATAACTGGGACTGGTGCTCATTCACACATGGTGAAAATGATGATATACCCCCTGTTGTCATGGCTCCTGCTTGCCATAGCATCTTTCCTGTACCTCAGCACTCTTTAGTTGTGACAGAAACTTACATTTGTGAACATTAGAAGACTGAGGCAGCAGATATTTATGTAATCTTAGATTTGTGAAATATCAACATGTCCCACATCCTCTGCATGTAACTCCTCTGACCAGGACTACTCGCATAGTAGCATTTTATCAGTCCAACTGTCCCCTCTTCTTCATGCAAGTCTAGAAAGGGTGGAAGAGCCTTCAGCTATCAGGCTCCTCTATTATGGAACCAACTCCCAACCTCGGTCCAGTAGTTCTGCCCAGCGACAGGGAAGTAGGTTCTGCTGAGCTGACGCAGCACTCCCTGCTGGCAGGGGGGTGTGACTGCAAGGAAAAAGATTGACTAATAAAATAGTGTTGTAATGTTGTATCTTTTCAGTGTGTGTGTGTGTGTGTGTTCTTTTTGGTGTAGCCGGATGTGAAAGATCACTGCTACAAGTTAGCATCCCAACACGGGAGCATCAGCGGATTTGGACTGTCAGCTTAAGGAGGGCAAATATGTAAAAATAGGAATAAAATCATTGGGTAGAATAGGTGATGTTGCAGTTTTTTATAGATAAATGAACCACCCCCCCAGGTCGGAATCTGTATTACAGCTAGCAGTGCAAAATAAAACACAGTTACCTAACAACATACATCATCACATGTACAGAACAGAGAAACAAACACACAAACCTCACTCTGAACTATTAAAGTGACCTATAGCAACAGGTAGGTGTGAATTGTTGAAGGTGTTGGTCCTACGTCTCTACATCTACAGCAGAAGCAGCACAAACTCAAACTTCAAAAGTGATGACTTTGATCAGCCAGGAAAGGACGGGATTCTTTAAATAAATGATTCATTTCACACCTGAAACCGTGCTGCATACTTTAACAAGATTAAAAAAACGTTCTTGGTTTCTGAAGCCGATTAAACTGTACCAGCAGACAAATGCGAACGTGAGCACAGATTTGATAAAACAAGAATAAAATATATTTAAGTATTGTCCATCTTGCGATAAAAATACAGACGCTGGTGTACTTTTTTGCACACGTCTGTCTGTGGTTGCATTTATATGTTTTATTGATGGTGATTAAGAGTTATGTAAGTTTCTCCTTAATTACATTTTAGCATCTAACAGTTTCTTTGATACTTTGAATAAGAGCATCTCTGACCCTGTTCAGAGTCCTTCTGTGTAGCTTTATACTGTGAAAATACAGTTAATTCATTTCAGTGTCTAGTCTCAACAGCTGCACGTCCTGACGACTTGTTACGTCAGCACAACAGGTGGTATCATGCACCATAAATGATCTGATCCAGCAAGAGACTTTATGAGTCACAGATTTGCAGATTGTTGTTCATTTAGGTGTTGAGAAAAAGCTTCCTGTTAGAGCAGAGGGGTTAAATCCCCATTTATGACCAGGAATTGTTTCATACGCTCTGAAAACATTTGCTGCATATGTGGCATCACTCTGGGCTCGTCAGGGCCTCGTTCTCCTCTGAGGGTGTCTGTTGGTGGAACATTCCTGTTCTTCTGTGCTCTAGCTCTTGCAAGCAGCCACCGTGTCTCACTCTCGACATGAACAGCAGATCCACATGCAGCAGAATTTACAGACTCACACACATGCGACCGTACTGTTGCATTAGATGACACCTGCTGCCATGCAACATCATTCACCGCGTGTATTCATGTCAGAAGCTTCTTACATAATTCATCATCAGATCAGTCACACACAGAAACGCAGGAGGAATTTTACTGGACCGTGGAGGACTGTCCATGGGAGCATTAGGCCATATCTACATCATTACAAGTTAAAATGCATAAAACAATTGCTTCATTTACTTTGCACAAGAAGATTCAATCCAACTTTGAGTTTGAGGAAAAGAGCATCATGCTTCGCGTTAGATGAAGATGTGGATGAAGAAACAGAATCACAAAATGACACTATGCAACAACATAAATCCACAACAGTTACTGAAAAGTTGTATAACTTCCTGAACGAAAAGAGGAGGAAAAAAAGCCAGCATGCACACTATCAGCATGTTCAAACTGATGGACGCACGTCTGAGGGAAAAGGTAAAAAATAAATGAACACATGCCCTTTTTGCATTCCAAGGCCATTCTTTGAAGCTTTGCCACATTTGGGACCTGTGTTATTGTTTGTCTATAAAACCTCTAGACCTTTATTGTGTAATTAAAGACACATAATATAGCTAATGTCTCAAAAATTAAACTCACTGCAGCAGAAAACAATCATGTGCTTTAAAGATCACTAAGGATCAACTGTGATGTGATGTAATCTATACTGAGGTTGAGGACATCGTCAAGCTGCAAAGAAGATAATCGTCTCCAATTCTTTTTGATTGACAGTTGGCTGGGTGATGAGCAGCCCAAAGACACTCTTTCTAACTGGAGAACAAGGCCATCCTCTCATCCTGCCCTGTCAGGATTAATCTTCGAGAATTTATGGTTTAACGTCTGTTTGTCAAATTTTAGCATCTAAATGTGACAGTAAAACATCTTTATTATTTATTCCCATTATTCTCATAAGTACATCCCACTACAAAAACCCTTAGTGTTCATCAGGTGGTATTTCAGTGTAGAGATGGAAACATTTCCTGTTTTTATTTACTTCTGAGCTTAAATAATGACACGAGCGTATCTGTCTAACTGGCTCACAGAAGTAACACCTTTTTCTGGTTCACAAAAAGGACTTTGATCGTGTTTTTGTGTGAACCTGATCTGGATGCGACTCTACAGACTCACTAACTTTAGCTGCTGTTCTGGATTGGGACAAGTTTGTGTTCCACTTATCAAACCATGTACATCCATAAATCAAGTTCTTTTCATATAAATAATCACTTAATGCTTTGAACAAGTTTCTAACAATGTGTTAGACATGTTAAGTCAATCAAGGTTCATAAAGACATGGGTCTGGGCTCCCTTTCACCGCGGTCTGGTATCATATGAAGCTAATCTGTACTGGGTGAGTACAGCGGCACCTAAACCTAATCCTAATACAGGATTCTGAGCACTTTTTGTTTAGGTTCAAGCTGTAATGTTGAGAAATTAGATGCAACTGAAAACGTATGATCAGAAACCCAGATCTGTAAGTAAAACTTACATAAAAGATCTGAGACTAAACAGCTCCCTAACATACCCAACGTCCACTTTTTCCATAACACAAGCTGTGAAACTCTGTTTCTCAACGTGTTTTTCAGCGTTGCTGAACCTCGGGAAAGAAAGGAAAATATTCTTTGAATTAAGGGTATTAAAAACAAGCCATTTTTATGCATGCAGGTGACCTCTTCACAGATCTTTGTCCCAACAAAGTAGTTGTACATACAGTCTGCTATCTGTTACTAAACACGGACTGAAAGAAGGATCTGTGAATCCATGGATACGATGACAGCAGCCCCACGTGCTGCAGGACCTGAGTCCTGGTCTCCTGCAGGGATCTATGCCACCACCAGCCCCTCCACCTTCCATTGCGCTCGCATTTACAAAAGGTGTCTCACTGGCACTGACACACTCCTGGAGGTCTACTGGACACTATCCAGGATCAATTTATTTTTTGCATTATTATCTGACAAGATCCTTTGTTTGCAGAAGTGCTGAGCATTTTTACCAGCTGGTATAACCTTCTAGAAGGACTGGAGGGTTTGACAGAACTAACAGTCAATTCCAACACTTGCAGGATTATTTAATGCTATGTTGATAACTATTTTATACCGTTTCACAAAGGTCCTTGGCCTTGCAGGGCAGGATAAAAGAAATATAATATTATGAAAATACTTTCTCACTTAGACCTCTTTTCAAAACCAGACAAAAAAGAGTTCTGATGTTTTTATTATTTTGTGATATTAAATACAGGATCTGCATTCAAGGTGTGACTCAGTCTGTGAGTCCAAAAGTGTTTAAACATCCAGCTAAAGAGGTATGTGATTGGATGATTAGTGGTGATGATTAGCTGACGAGCTGCTGCCTGTCGGTTGAAAGGGTCTCACCTCAGGAATTTCTTGGGTTCGGTGGGAGGGGTCGGCGGGGCAAGAGGTTTGTTGGAGTTGAGCTCAAGGTGGTGGAGGGGGGAGTTGGGGATGGGCTCTAGGCGGCTGGGCGGGGCTGGGGGCGGGGGTGGGGGCTGTGGGAGATGTCCCATCCCTGAGCCCACCACGCCCACGCCCATACCTGCTGCCTCCAGAGCCCTGAGATTAGGAGAGCTGCTGAATCTGCTGGCTGCTGTTTTCTCATTCTTTTTCTTTTGCTACACAGAAACAAAACAGAAAAGGACGGGGACGGAGGTCAAAAAGGGAACAAAAGGGAGGTTTAAAGCCAAATAATAGTAAAACGCAAGGGGAAAAAGGGAAATGCAGTACAGGGAGTGTTCTAAAGGTCGTAACAGTCCTGGCGATGAGATATATATATATATATATATATATATAT
>JBAMYA010089380.1:0-22024 GCA_037176975.1 Arrhamphus sclerolepis | reverse complement strand
TGTGATTTACTTTCTTCTAATTAAAAAACAAACATAGCTGCACTGATGACTCTGTATCATTCATATTGACTGACACGCATTCTGCCATATTTACCAAAATACATCAAATAATTCCTCAACTGAAGCAGTGGTAATAGACGAGAACCAGACTCAAGCAACTTCTATGTCTAAAACTAATCATTTCATTGTTCAGCAGCAAAATCAAGACAATGAGGCTGAGAGCAATAATGTAACGCGAGGAGACGCATATAGACTGAAAGGATGATTGGGCGTAAAAGCTTTGACCCTCCCAAGCACTGAGGAGCAATTCAAGCATAAATTAATCAACCCAATCTCTGGACATGGTGTAGCAACCTACATGGCTGTGTGAGTGTCTCTCCAGCATGATAGGCAGACGGCACATATTGTGTTTTCAATGTAACCGCATTAAACTAAACGTGACGCTAAGATTCCTAAATATAAAAAGGTGGAAGAGTCAAAACAAACAAGATTGATGAATTAAAAACAGAAATTTGCTGTATGGCACAGCTTTCTCAAACCAATCCATCTATTTCTATATAATAAAAGTAATAATGCTCTTAATCTGTTGGTACTGAGCTACAGATAGCCTATAAGTTTTAACATGAAGCATTCAATATTTTCAAAATAATATCCTCTAGCGTCACAGATCTGTGTAACAACGCCACAAGGTTCTGACTAGTCACGACAGAAGAGCTACTGAAAGTCTTTTTTCTTGTTTTTCCTCTAATAGACCAGGTGAACTCGCTTTATTTATTTATTTTCAAAACTTGCAAAACTCAAGCCAACTTGCTTCAACAACATTCCCTATAAAGGTGATATAGTTCTCCTGAGTTTGACCTAAAACTTCCACGCCATCCGGAGTTATTTATCCTCTCTGCAAGTAAATAAGTTTGTCCCAGAACCTACACAGAGTCCACTCCAGACTGGAGAAGCGTCGCCTTGCTGTGGCTTGTCCCGTACCCAGTTGATGCCCACGGCTCCCAGGACGATGCTCGCCACACCCAGACCCACTTCCACCAGGGAGAGCAGGAGCAGGCTCCATAGGATTTTGCGGCTGGAGCACATCCTTCTCCGGGCATCTCTCCAACTCCAACAGGGGGAGGCGGAAAAAAAAGAAGCACGAAAAGATCCCCCCGCGCTCCTCGGTGTTTGGAGGGAGGAGCGGCTCTACGACTTCAAATTCGGTTGTGAAAGATCCAAAGGAGGGGACACGAAACACTATATCTATGTTTAAAAGGGGGTCAAGAAATAACTTTTCTTGTTAAATCTGCCAGAGGTTAAACGCTGGCTCTGTGGATGTTCTGATAAAGACGGAGAACTTCCTCCACATGCACACTTGCGTCTGTGCCGCATGGAGCTGTCCAAGGTAGGATACTTAAACAGCGCTCCATACACACACAAGAAACCAATACTCACACATGCGCACAATCCAGGGCCGTTGCTATGAAGCCAAGGGGTCTTATTGTGGTGTTTCAATGTTTCCACAGTCTTTGGGCTAACTCAGTTTCCAATACTAAATCAAACAAATTGCTTAGTTACTTTGGAAGAGGTCAGGTAAAGTAGGAAACATATTTCAAAAGCAAAAGACGAACAACAACAAAGAACATATGGCTAGCTGTAGGTGAAGGAAAAAAAAAATTCTTTTAATTCTAACAGAGTAAAGAAAACAGCTTGTCTTTACTAAAAAAATGACATTGCACATTTATTGAATAAAATTTTGAGTAAAAAAGCAGAAGCAGTGTGAATAAAACTAAGAACACCCCCAAGATTCACAGGCTCGTTGAACCAGTTTTAAAGCAATACAGAGCAACTTTTCAAATTTTAGCTATTTAGCACCCCCCAGAGGCGTCTGGGCAAAGTAGTTTTTACGACAGTCACCATTCTACACATGAATGAGTTTACAAGCTGGTAACCAGGGAAAAAAGCAACTCAAGTAAAACCTGAGATTTCAACTGACCAGGTAAAATAATAGAGCTCTTATGCAAACCTCGAGGTATAATTTTGTGACAGCGTGACAACATAAATAAGATGTTGTTGCAGTGGCAGTCAGTGATACATACATCCTTGGGTTTCTACAACATTCCTGCCAACTATTTAAAATATTCCAATCTATAAAAGGTTCTGCGAGGATGTAAGTAAATGTGCATTTGCAGGCGTTTTTTCTTGTGGCTCTTGTCAGCCCACAACAGGATTAGCAAATTTCTGATCCTAAAACTACTTGAAAAACACATTTCCCCCAACCAGTTTATATTTGTTGATGATTACAGCAGCTAATAATAACTGAATGAATAACGTTAGCATCTGTTAGATGCACAAGACAACAACAACAACACATTATATGTTTCTGCTGGATAAACATCTGATGAATGACCAATGAGTCACCAACTTTAATTTCTTAACCATGCCTTGGACCTCAAAATACAGAATTAAAGATCAGTTGTGTTTGCAGGCAAACTTCCTTGTACAACGACAACAAGGAGAGATCTGCCTCCAGCTTCATTCTGTCTTCTCTTATAACTCACTATCAAGTAAAATCCTGGCTGTGATTTATTCTTGTTCGATCTTTTGCTCCATCAGTCTGTCTTTTCTCTCTCTGGATCCTCAGTCATTACTTTCTTTGGTTTCTCAGCCATGATGTTCACTGAGCAAAACATGCAAGCTGTGTCGTACAAACCAACAGTCAGCTTAGCTTTACACACACATTTGACTCTTGCAGATTTTGGTGTACAGAGACGTTTTTTCTCAACTCAATGATTACAAGATGCCCAGATATGTGGCTGCAGAAATCGTCGCCCTCCCATTACTGTGCTTGGCGTTTGGTATGAAAGCGTTTGTGTTGATATGAGGTGGTGCTTTATAATCCTTCCCAGTTTGATGGTAGGAAGAAGTACGTCTTTACGATAACTAATGGTGTCTCTTCTCCTCTGCATTGTGTTGACACACATCTGATTGCTCCTGATCACTAAAGTGTTAAAACATCTGTTTTTATGGAGGGGGTTGCTGACGGTCATTTAATCAAGTGAATCAGAGCCAGGATGCTACTTACCCTCTTGTTTCCTATGGACACTGTAAAGGTGTACTGAGTGTCTTACACACCGCTTCAGCATTGTGGCATTAGTCAAATAATTAATGACATGTGTGACGTGTTATGTGTTGTTGCTCATCTAATGGATGCATTGACCTCACATAAATTCCTGGCAAAGTTTGGATTGTTTTATTGTCCTATGTTCTAATATGCAAACTATTGGATATGACAGCAGATGTACCTTCTTTTTTCCACATGACTGTACATATGACGTCAGAGTGGCAACTCTGATATATTTGTGACTTAATAATGATAAATACCAAATCAGACCATGATCATCAACATCATTTTATAAATATTCAGACCACATTTTGATTTATATGTTACATTTATAGATACTTCTTAAAACAACAAACACAAAAGTAGGAGACTCAGTGCTGCAGTTACTGCAATATTTTATTATCATGTCATCATAATTGATATTTATTATTAATAAGAAGTTAATGCTCCATCATCAGCAACATCGTTCCAGTAACTGCTTGTTGAAGTATCATGGTATTATTCCGGTTACACAGCATGCGTATATATTAACAGAGAAAAGAAAGTGATTCTTATTTACATTTCTCAGAGCAAAGAAGACTGAAAAGAAAGAGTCATCTAGTTCTTCGACTGGCTATCCAAGCCAATCGAGGACCATCATTATTGATAATTCATTTTCAAAAAGCTGTCATTTCATCCTCATATTAGTGCAAACTGAACTCTACAGAACTGGAGAGGAAATAAAAGAGCAAAAACATGGCTTTAATCTCCAAGTCCACTGAATTCATACCAAATCATTTCATTGTGTGCCATTTAAATACTGTACATTATTGTTAAACCTTGCAAGAGAACGATTGATATTTGAAGCAGTTGAAATAAGCGAAATGATGCAGCTTGTTCCAGAAAAGTTCTTAGTGTTGTGTTTTGTAACCAGGCAACAGCCATAAAAACTATTTTGGTGGCACAAAAATCATCTTCTGTGCTCTTGGACAATGATTAGCAAACCAGCAAGGATACAGCCTTCTTCAAGCTCGAAGTTACGAGAAGAGGATGTAGCAGTTATGTTCTGCTTGTTGGTGGAAGACTTCACCTGGCTCTGAGTGAGGTGGGAAATGTTGATGATGACAGCACCTCTGCGGGTTTGTCTGCTGTGTTACTGTGAGGCTGTTGGCTGCATCCACTAACAGGCTGTGAAAGTTCACCTGCTTTGTCAGCTGCTTTGATAAGCTGAGGCGACGGTGACATTTCAGAGATGGAAATGATTTACAATACGCTATAAACTGAACTATAATTTCAGCCAGTATGAGGATTATTGTAAAGAGCCTCATAAAATAAGAAAAAAAGTGGGAACGGAGCCATATTAAACATGCAAGGAAAGACAAATGTCTCACCATGTTTGCAGCCCACTCCCTCAGAAAATGATTCACATTGTGTTGATTTTTTTTTTTTTAAGTAGTTTTCAATATTACTGTCTTAGTAAATTTATTCATGTTGCATTGAAAGCCAGATTTAGAATTTTGGTACTTCAGATCCTTTTCAAAGAGTAAAAGCTAAAATGCTGAGTTGAGTGCTTTGTTTGGACTGAAAATGACCCTCATGCATAAGTTGTAAATGTTCATTAAGAGCTGAACTGAGGTTGCTCAGTGTTTTGTTGGATTTGTAGTAGCTCAAGAAGATGGAAAATAAGTGGAAAAACGAAAAAATGGCTTTGTACTTGTAGTTTCACTTATGCTCTTCACTTACAGTTTCTTTACTTAGTTACAGTCACCTGGACAGAAAAAGAGAAACCTGCCAAAATAACTACAATAATTCAAAATAGATTTAATTTAACGCTGCTATAAAGCAATAAATGCCGTCATAGTTACAGCACAGTTGATTAAAAAAGTTTTAACACACCCTGTAAATATTATATATAGGCCTATATTGATATTATATGCCAATAATTCACATGGATTTACAACAACAGTTAGTTGTCCAACCTTACTCTGCAAATTATTAACAAAATATATTATTATTATTCATTTTAGGGATGTTCATAGTTCTCCTTTTTACTGTCACTGTGGTGGAAGAAACACAGAAATCATAAAATATAAAATAAAATAAATAGCACCACAGCAGACAGAAGAAGATCTGCATGCAACCCTACTGCATCCCAGCCCGACCAGCTGTATAAACTCTTTTGCTCTTAAGCCTTTCATAAAGGCTTCATTATCTAAGAGTATGTGGTGGGATAACGGTGGCGCTGGATCTCGCCATTGTTATAAAAACACCAAACCCACCAGTTCAAAGCAACGTTACAACATGCGGTAGATAAAATGAGGAATTATAAAACCGTGTGGATCCCGCTGCTGAAACCTGTGAATATTAAAGCACCAATCATGTATATTTTTCCATACCCAAGCATGTATTATTTAACTTCCCATAGCAGCACAGAAGAACTTTTGTGATATTTCTTTTGCTCTTTGGGTTCCCCTGTAGGTGACTTTTACAACAAGTCCAAAACTTACTCTTGTGTGTGGTCTTTTGCTCACTGAGTCTCTTGAGAGTCTCATCCAGTTTTGCGACAGCTTAATCACCATCATGGTGGTCTGTTGCACTGATAATGACTGCACGTCTGTGTTGTCTGCCCAGCATGCAGTATGCAGATTCTCTGTCAGGAAAACATTGCAGTTGTACTATTTCTGAGCCCCTAATGTGAAACAGTGCAGTGTAGCTATTAAACATCCTGTTTTGAGATCAGTTTAAATTCATGGTTTTGAGTGCGTGTGTGTTTTTTTTAAAGGAATTCTAATGCTTTTGCATATTAGTGTCAAGTGCAATTTATGAAAATCATTGTAATACATGCTAATTAATAAGCACAACAAATGTTTGGCACTAAAAGTTTCTTCTTCTTTTTATTTTTCAAAATAAAACTATAAAAAGCACAAGTAATGTCCATCAGAGACAAATGTGCACACATAACCAGAATCAGGGACACTTGTTTCTCATGTTCCTTAATAACACCATATTCTGAATACATCATTATTGGAAATATGTGCAATTGGTAATATTTTATCAATTTCACATTCTATTATTATTTTAGTACTCACAAACCAGGTGATTATTTAAATGGATTTCCAAATCCTTTCAAGAATACAACAACTGATTGAGGCTTTTTCCGTGCATGCAGAGGGTTTTAACCAATCAATGATCAATTGACACAGCACAGCAAGCCTCTTCTAAAGGATATACAATTATTGAACTGTGTTACTGTAAACTGCGTTGTTCTGGGGTTGTGTTTACATTAAAAGTTAAGATTCGAATGGAACTTACATGTACAACAAGTAGTTATATAAAGTTATTGCTGATCTAAGATAAAATGCAAGTCAAATCTGTATAAATATATGGATTCTTTTTCTTCTTTTATTTTTATCTGCACTGTAGTAGAAATAACAGTGTTACTATTTTATGGTCAGGGTGATGTTATCTTCTGCTGAGGACAGCTACACTGACCTTATTCACCACCCTGCATCAGCAATGTTTATGGTCATGCTGTTCCTCCATAATTAAACACACATGTAGGGTCTGTAAATTTCAGCGAAGTTTACACACACAAACACACGTACACACACACCCACACACCTACACACACACACACACACACACACAGAGGCAGTTATGAGTCTTTGTTGGATGGATGCACATCTGGAGAGTGGAACCAGAATAGAGAGGGGATCTTCAGTCCACATTTATACCGTGACCTCTGAATTCGTATGCACCTCTTCAGGTAAAATGATATAAAATCATCTAAATATAACTGGAGTTATACCTACGTTTGATGTCACTTTTGGTGAACTTAACTTCTGAGCACATGTATTCTATTTCATGCTGTTAATTGTACTAACAGACATCTCTATTTCTTTATGACATTTCCGGTAACCACGTCTGAAACGAGGACACATTTGATCAAAACGAATCTAATGCTGCTTTCAGACACAAACATTTGCATTTATTTTACGCTTTTGCAGGACGCAGCAGGAGGGAGAAAATGTGATCATTCAGACAGCCAAAATTCAAACAGGATATTTAAGAACATCGGGTTTCACCTTCTCCCTGAAGCCGACTGGTTGCTTCTGTCACTTGTCCCTTCAGTCTTAATTCTATATTCACATGAGCGAAGGACTTTAAGCAGTTGGACATCAAGTCCTAACTGATATGCAACTGTACATTTCAAAATATGTCCAGATCTATTACCAAATGCTATACGGTTCTTGAATGAAGAGAGGCTGAGGCAGAATCACAAGTGGAAGCAGCTGTAGGAGTCGAGCTCTTCCCACAGAGGAACCTCCCAACTGGTGTCACCCCTGATGAAACCCTCTTACACACTGCTACTTAAGCAATTATGATCACTGATTCTAAGTGATTCCAGCTTATTAATCACCTGCACTTTCCTTCCGTAAAAGCTTCCATGGAGCCTTTCAACAGTTTAATAGTAGATGATCGCATCAGCATCACTAGTCATCTTCTTTGCACAAACAGAAACATTTATTATTTATTTAAGTTACATCATGTGAACACGAGCTGGACATGTTCATTCTGCCCAGTTTCGAGACATCCAGAGAGCAGAGGAGAGCCGGCTCCCAGCAAGATGGCGACGACCAGAACTCGCACCGTTGGGCTTTAATAGAACTCCTCAGAAAACTATGAGAAATGCTGAATGAGAGTTTGTCCTGTCCTCGTTTTTTCTGGAAAAGTTGTTTTCAAACGTGGTACAGTGAATCATCTGGGCTGTGTTGTGAGCTGAAACGGGAAGTCGGAACCTAAAAGAATAAAGCTCAGTTTTTTTAAAAGGCCAACAGTATGGGACCTTTAATATTTGTCCGCGCTGCTGCACGCATGGTTTCACCTCCTGTAGTTGTGCGCACAGTAGCTGACACACCAGACAAATGGAGGTGGTGATGTGTTTTGTCGGGTGTGAAGTGATTCACTTGTTGTTAGTTTGCATTTCCATGGCAACCACGGGCTGCAGTCACATTACAGTGAGGTGTGACCTTTGGTTCTTTTAAAAAACAAATATGTGCACGCGAGCACACACACAATATGCCTCAATTTAATATTTTGTAAATAAGAAAACTAATCAACATGCTGCAGGGTTTTAGGGAAGAGCAACTTGAAAAATTAAAACACTGATATGAAGACAGTTTTTGTGGAAGTTCACAAAGGCTGCACTGTCATATTTGTTTTGTAATTTGTTTAATAATTGATAATATTGTGTTTGTTTTGGTGGTCTGTGGACGTATTAACTGGATAAATCACCCTGATGTTCAGCAGAGGCCATGCCTCTTTTTCCAACGTACGAGTGGAACAGTGCTGATTTCATTATACGTTTAATAATAGAACCACTGGAGCTAATGCTGCTGTGCGTTAGGCCAAAGGAATAAGCGATCAGCCTGAAAAGCTTTTGTGTTGCTACATTATTCATAAAATGGTTTCAAAAAAACACGCCCGCGGATGCACAGAAGCCAGCACATATTATCAAAAGTGTTGTAGTCATCTGCTGATGATGTTAATGGCCAGTTACCTCAGAAAGAACAACTGCAGTTACAAACCAGGCGCTTTAGAGCAACCCGAGGTGCCATGGATCCTTCTTATCTGATGTTTTCTCATGATGCACGAATGCAAACTTTGTTTTCAACTTGCCAAAAGAGAATATTCTAACAAACTGTAACTACACCGTCAATTTCCTCGCTCTTTGCAGACGTACACACGTGCTAATGTTCTCTGGGTTTGCTGCCATCAAAACCGCAAGTTAAAAACACATAACGAAGCTAGCTTAATGATCCATTTCCTCCGGATGGATCATTTTCTCCAGAAGCCATGAAACTCACATTTTCTACTGTTACTTCAGTCATTTCCTCAGAAACATTAGGCGGCCGCTTGTGGGAGACTGCAGGGAACCCGTGAGCAAATATTAATAGATATATCAGGTAGGGAAGGATGCTAGAAGTGCTGGAAGTGCATTTCTATTAAGTCTTGTCAGCACAACTTGAATTATCAGAATATAAAGATGGCCAGAAGAGTAGTGTCAGGGCTAGCTTGGCATGTATTTGTAGATTCATACTCAATTTTACAACGATCACAATCCTTGCTGAGTGATAGAGGTGCTCTGGCCGCCAAACGTTATAGAAAACTGTAAATTACAAATTGCAAAATTTAGGTTGCTGATAAAAGAGAAATTAGAAGACGCTTTTACCTTACTCTACCCAATTAAAAATCCACCTCAAGCTACAGCTTAATGAAGTAGCTCGTGCAGCACAAGTTTGGCCATGAACGAGCCTTTTGGCGAAGCACCCACACGCTTTGATCCCAAAAGCTCTGCAATGACAGGCTCATTAACACACTTTGTTTGCAGCTCCCAAGCAGGAACAGCATGAAAGCAATGAAAGAACTAACCAGGAGTATTGAACAGGTTTTTGCATTCTCGCTAAACCTGGAGATTTTAAACATGTACATACCCAAGGAAATTGCTTTAAATGATGATGACGGTGGTAAAATGTAGTGTCCAGCTCGAGGAAACATCAGTACAGTTTGAGCTAGTGGGGATGAAAGGAGTCACCCTGCTGCTTTGGAAAATCTCCCTGCAGGGCTGTCAGACCAAAACCTAATTTGAGCCCCATTTCTGTCATGTGTATCTCGCCTACATCCTTATAATCCTCTTTCAGAGCTGGATATATGAAACTGATCAATCAGAGCCAACGTCAGATCCAGTGAGACAGATTAAGACGCAGGTGTTGTGATATGTACATGTAAATAGCTGATTTTTTCCCCCTGACCTCTGCTGGTCCAGCTGGTCAACTACTCCACCTCAAGTCCGATGATAACTGGAGAGTAAAATCTGCAACACACAAAGGTCCCATATTCAAAGTTTCAAAGTCATTGACTCTAGTCAGCTACCGTTGTTCAGTATTCTTGGTGCAACATGTCGATGTCAGCTCTGGAAAACATCTTCCACCCCCAGTGTTTTTTTTTTTCTTTTTTTAAACTATATTTCACATGGTCTTCATGGTGATGGTGGTTTAGGAGTAATCACGACCAGCAGGATTCATGCAGAAAAAAGAAACATAATTTTCCTGTTCAATTATTCATAACGTGCCACCCATGGATGTGCGCTCAATGTGAGAGCAAAATTGGAAACTATGGTGGCACTTTTAAAAAAGAGGATATTCAGTTAGTGCAGGAGATAGATATAGAGGATGTATGAAGTTTTAATGCAGGCAGTCAGATTGAAAGCTTTTTTTTGTTTTGTTTTGTTTTTTAGGCTTTTGATTGGTTCACAAACTTGCAGCATTTTCCCCAAGTCACCCAAATTAACAATCAAGGTATGCTATCAAAAAAAGAGAAATAAAATAAGGTGATTTTAATTTCTGACACTGACACTTACTCATCCTGAGCTAACGCCTGAACCAGCTCCTTTTTTATTTAGAGGTGTAGCAGCTTCACGCTGAGCCCACGAACCCTCTGGAAGGGCCTCATTTCCGCTTCTTGTATTGAAAAGTTCCCTCTCCGTCATGCCCCACAATCTTCTTGCAATTCACACCATTCACTGTCTGAAGCTTCATCCATGTGCACAAGTTTCTTTCTTTCTTTGCTTCTTTTTTCCCCTTTTCTATAAATTAGTTTGTTAAATCTCGTTTTAACACATGACCAGAGCTCCACAGCTTCCATTGTGACTTCTGTACACAAACAGGGTACAACTGTTGTGTTCAAGGTACTTGTCGTGAGAGATGTTGTTCGCTCTCCCTTTGCCAGCCAACGTGCATGCATGATTTTTCTGTCACTAGTGACAGATGATGTGATTATTCTTTCTTCCCCTCAAAATGGAGGTGAAGCAGTTCATTCAAACGCAGATCAAACTGTCTCACAGTGATTTCACGGCTGTGCTCTGTGTATATTCAGACTGTAAGTTACGACTGATGCCATTTTGCAAACTTCAAATAGAGTAAGGGTACATTTGTCTGCTCTGCCACCCAGAAGACTCATTCTAGATACAATTCAAAGCTGGTAGCAAGAAGATATTTGTGTGGGCTCTTGTGCATCAGTATTCACTATAATAATAATGATGTTGTTATTAAGAGACTTGGACAAAGCCTCTGTGACTTGGATTTGAAGCCTGTTGCAGCTGGTGGTCTGTCATTACTATTAGCAGCATAACAAGCCATATTATCTTCAAATTAAGAGTGATTATGCTGTCTTCGCTCTCTTCTCAGTTCAGATGTCAAGTACTGCAGTTAAAGTGACGACACTGGGCACTACAATGGTACTGAAAAATCCTAATTACGCAAAAGAAGTTTGTCCTTTTATATAATTTTACCTGATGAGGTACATAAGTTCACCAAGCAGAGGCTTTGTGGTTTGTCAGCTGGACGTTTTAGAGGCAAGTACACATTTTGAGTCTCTTTGTGAGGATGATAAATTAAAGAACAATGTACTGCGACTACGTCTTCTATTTTCTTCTTTTGGCTTTTTTTTTATCTGTACTACACACTGCACAATTTTTAGCCTGTCACAGATGAAAAATGGCCGTCGTGAAAGACCATCTTTTGTTTCCATCTTACCCTGTCTTCTGCGTCTTTTTCTGTCACATAAACCAGCTGCATATCTTCTTTCACAACATCCAGAAATCCCGTCTTTGGTCCCGTTTCACCTGTGTGAAAAGAGCATTGAATTTTGCCTTTTTTCTCTCTCTCTCTTCATGCATTTGAACCATCTCAATCTAGCCTGCTTCACTTTGTCTCCACTTTGTCGACTGCTGCTCTGGTGTGCTCGTTTTTTAATCCTACCCATTTGTCACTCCCAGTAATATCTTTGTTTAAAGCTGCGGAGCCCTTATTGATCATCACGCATGCATTGGGCTTACAAAATCCAAAATATCAAACACTAAAAGCAGGTGCACAATCTGGAAGGTAATGAATTAGATCAAACTTAGAGATTTAGACACATGATAAACTATTCAGATCCATTTATCCCACATCTGAAGGGCTGCAGTGGCTGCTGGAGTTTGCCCCAGTGAGTGTCCCCTCACTGCAGACCTCACCCTTAGTATTAAAAGGCACAAAACACAGAGCAACTGATGCAACTGCTTAAATGTATATGAAGCGTTCTGTTGATTCTAAATGTTAGCAGCTTTGACAGTGTGCTAATGATGATCTACCAGTTAAATCAAATTTTATGTCTAAATGTTGTACCTGCTTGCATCTGTCCGCCAGAGCAGAGAGTGGCCCAGTAAAGGAAAAGGAAATTCCTTTTCAAAGGAAAGTATTCTCAAACATCAGCTCTCTATGACATCATAATCCGCAAAAGCCTGACTGATCATTTTAAAAGTGGAGTACGTTTTCCGTCCTGGTGGGTATGCTAGTATTTCTCACTAAACATTTTGCTTTTGTTTCAGAGATGTGTTTTTGTATGTGAGGAAAAGTTGGCCAAGCATGTCTCAGTGGATGTAGTTTGTTTTTATAGGCCAGAAACAGAGCGAATGCATTTGTTTCTTTGCAACACTTCGCAAATGACTATTTTATGGTCAAGGTCCAGTACCCTGCTGAGTGTGCAGAAAGACAAAAGATGAAAGCTGGTGTTCTTTCCACACCAGAAGATCATGAGTCTTAGCGCTGGTAAGCAACCTGTCTGTGTTGTGTCAGCAGCAGATGTACAGTATGTGTGCTTTGGTAAATTAGTGACCACAGTTGCTGAGTCCTACACTCTGTCTCAAAAAAGAAGAAAAAAAATAATTCACTTCAGAACACTTCCTGGGGGGAAGCCTCCAAGAAACTGACCAATAAAAACGCTTGATCCAAACCTGCATGTGTGTCTCTTTTCTGATTCTCTGGTTGTTCTGAAATAATTTTGGGCTTTTCAAGCAAGACTAGGTATAAAGCTTTTAACCAGAGGTTAAAGTCAGATGGCTGCAAATGAGCATTGTATCTTCATTTCCTGCAAAACAACAAATTCAGGTGAAGAGTTGGCTCCTCTGAAGATAAGGGAAGTTAAATCACATGCATTAAAATGCTTTCAATCCAACACAAACCTTTTTATCTGCTACCAAACTTTATCTTCTCACGCACGATAGTTGCAGGGCAAATAAATAACAAAATAAAATGTACTCATTTCCATGCCATCTACGACTTTTATTTCTCCAGTTGGAAGCCAAAATTCAGGCGTTTTCATCAAAAAATAACTTTTTTCCTACTTTTCATCAATTAATTTCATTAAGAGTTGTACATTTTTGACTTATCACATCCTTTTTTTTTCTTTTTTCTATTCATCAAATGATTTTTTTTTCCGATGACAGCCAAACTATTTAACTGAAGTAAGCAGAAGCTGAGCAGTGCGACTCTCCAGGGCACAAAAGCAAAGTAACTGCACAACCGTCTAATTTCAGGAGGGAAAAGGATCATTCCCGCGGGAAATACTCTTTGAAGTGACAACAGAAAGGAGGGATCAGAGACCTCCTGGGACCTCCCGCCAGAGTGCACCACACATACAAATATATTTCACTTTCCATCCCCGTCACGCAGAGGATGAACAATACCTGGCTCGTTTTTATTAGCTTTGAATACCCACTCGAGGTTTCAAGTAAGACTTTTGCTCCTTACAGAAACCTTGGCTCATAATGGATGATTGGAGTGTGCTAATCATGTGTTAAAGGGAAACAGATTAATTATTATTTCTGGCTCTGTCCCACTTAGAAAAAAAGCACTCACACACAAAAAAACTTCCAGATATGACAGAGGGCTTCAACATGTTCATGCTGACCTTTTCAGGAACATTTGGTGTTATTTTCTGGACAATGTTCCTTCCTAAAAGCCCAGCTGCTCTTACAATCACATCCAAACGTGGATTTGAGATATCAGCTGCATCTGTTGCTGAGCAATAAGGCTTTTGGCTCCAATAGTCCCAACTCTTACGTGAAGTAGAACTGTAAATTGCCAGAGAGTGCTTCTGGTGGAATAATGATAGGATGCTGTGAGCAGAAAAGCTCAATGGATCCCAGAATCTGAATGCACCAGAGAGACATTATAATCAAATGTAAGGGGAAAGAGCAAAGCACCCACCAAAGCTTGCGATGTAGCTTTTATCCTTTCATTTTGGGTTAGTCTCTTATTTGCCTTTCCACACTACATCAAAAGTCCAAGAAAAATGTAGCTTGTAAAAATGTATAGTAGTCATGGACTGCACGAGATTTACCACAGAATGACTGAATCCATAAAAAGGCTCTCTTTTAACTAATTTATGTATCTGAATATGTGGCCACACATGAGTAAAAATATGCAAATGTTCACGAGCCACTGCAGCATTTTGCAAAGTGCTGTATAAACAAGTGTTAACAAAATATATTGAAAGGTTTCTTTGTGGACCACAGCCAGATTTCTGGATGGGCAAGCAGTGGAAATACTGTCTGATTAACGGCTTGGTTCTGTTGTTCTACGATAAAAGCATGACAGGAAAGCTCTTCAGGGCAATTGACTGTGTCACACAAACGACTTCCACCGAGCCATTGTGGTTAATAAGAGACCTGATATAATGAAAGACCTTCTTGGTCTTTGTCATATGCAGATGGCCCGGCTTTCATTACGTCCCTGGGAAGATCAGAATGCAGCATAGATGGAAACTTTTCAGACCCTGCTCAAGTTTCCCTTATTTGTTGTGCTTCAGACTCCATTAATTGTTTTCATCCATCAATCAACACAGAAGCCACAATGAGGAAACAAAAAAACATGTCTGTCTATTGTTTTATTGCATTAACATAGTTAACATTTGCATAAGTGCATATGAATGAGGGTCACAATCATTTATGATGCACAGCTGAGCTCCGGGGCTTTCTGCTCCCACATCAGCAGTCGTGGTCTGGAGTTCACCTGCGTGCAACTGAACTCACTGAATCTAATTTAGGGAGGTGCACTGTCTGGAGCAGGTTTATGAGCCTGGTAAAAACGTGTGTTAACCGTGTGAAGTAGGACATCTAGAGAGAAGTTTTATAACAAGCAGAATTACATTTAAGAATTAGGCGAGCTTCTGGAGATGCAGCTGCATGGCAGCAACGTGCATGGGCAGCCGAAGTAAGATCTCGGTTTTCTGTGCCTGAGAAAACCATGAATCATTTAACATTATCTGGAGCTGTACACTTAACTAGTTATTCCAAAGTTCTTGGATGTTTGGCAAAATTATAAATAATACATCTGCACCTAGACTTAAAGGATTACTGAAATAAAACAGCCTTGGAAGGAAGAAAACAAAACTTTATATACATCAGTGACTGTATACTATATATCTGAGTGAGATCTATCATTGGATTTCAGTGGATTTTAATTCCATTGCGTGCAAGAGAGCCAGACATTTGATTCATACAACAAGCTGCAGAAGATGATGCAACCGCAGAAAAATCGCAGTGGACTCACAGCAGAGGAAGAGTTAAGGAGATAGGAAAACCCCAAAAGAAAGTAATGTCTGGAGCTCCTAAGAAAGATTTTATTTTCTCCCAGCAGATGGTTAGAATAATAACTATTCACACCACTCTGTGAAGTGTTGAAGCAAAAACACTACGTTCTATTTATGCGAAGAAAAAAAAAAAATCCACATCCCCATTTTTTGGAGGAGGAGGGGTAGATTAAAAATGTATCTGTCTGGGTGTGAGGTAGGAGCCAAAAGCAGCACAATCCCAACAAAGTTTAACTTGTCCTTAAGCACCAGCAGGAGTCACAGGCAAAAACTGGATTAGAATCAGACCCAGGTGACAGTCACAGTTAATAAATAGAGTTTGTGATTGGCAGGGTTGGGAATTGAACAAAGGAAGCGGAGGAGCAGGTTGACTTGGAAATACTTTTGAGAGTTTGTTCAGCAGAACTGAAAATGAAGAAAGAGGCAGGCAATGAGTCGGACAAACACTGGCCGTCGGGGGGGTTCTCACTCTCTGAAGCAGGTGTTGGTGCAGACAGAAAAGGAAAAACACAAAAGCAGAACTGATGGGTTCACTGGGACTGAGACAAAAAGTAGTCCCAGCCATGCACCAGGCTATCAGTTCATAATCACTAGAGTCATGTAAACTAGAGAGTGAAGCTGGGCTGCTTATGTGCTTGCTGGGTAACGGGAATCAGTTGCAGTAAGCAGGTGAAAGGGATAATGGATAAAGTGATAAAGTGATAATTGAACAGACTGTGGCAGTGTCGTCATAACCATATAAAGGAAAAGGAGCAAACTGCGTTTGGGATTTAAATGAAATCAACAACTAATTAGATCACAGTTAGTATGCCAGAACTCATAATTGTGAGCCGAGGAAGAAAACAACTAACAGCACAGTCGGCCCCTGCAACCCTTCCAGTAAGCCAAGTATCTGGTTTCACACTGGACAAGGAACGTGTAAAAGACCAAGCAACCAAGAGGATAATAGACTCTCACACAGACTGGACCTGATCAGCTGCAATTTTTAATGTAAAGCACCAGTCAGGAAGACTGGATTCTAATCTGAACGTAACATATTGTTTTCCATATTTCCATATATATTGACATATTGCTAAAGAAAGGGTACACCTGAAACACGCAGGACAGAGAGTTTGCAGGAGCAGAGAACAGTTAGACCTCAGAAGAGCTGCAGAGACACTCAAAGCTATTATGGATATATTTATGGTTATCGCATCTTATCATGGGATCTCTCCTAAATATGCCGTAGAAATCCTCATTGTTTAAGCCTACGATGTTTTCCTCATATACATACATCTGTCACTCAGTCCTCATTTCAGGAAGACATTTATCCCACTTAGTTATAAATCAGTTTCACTTATTTTCAAAAGTGAACTCTAATTGAACTTACTGTGAATGTTACCAAGTGAATTATATTTATATTTCAACTAAAACCCTTTTAATTCTCAACCTATTTTTATTTTCTTCAATAATTTACAGGGAGCTCTTATTGTCTTATTACCACCTTTTGCCTTGTGGTTATGCCACCTCATTACGTTTTGATTACATTTTCCATCCTCGTATCGTTAATTGTCTCCACAACAGTTGAGATATTTTGGACTCACTTGAGCCACTGATTACTCTTGAAAACTCGTTCATTTGTTTCTCAACAGTGTAATTAGCGGAGGCTTCTAGAGACTGCTTGTAGTTCAACATCACTGGGAACAAGCCCCAAAATCCCATTTTTCAGAGCCACAATGGTGAAATTAATCTGTTTGCAAAGGAGCTAATCAGCTGGGAGTTGTAACAAGAGCTCTGCTGTCTGAGCCTTCTTCTGACTTTTACATTTCCCTTACAAAGCAAATATAAATTGCAAATACCATAACCTGATTAATATCATAATCACAGGTATAAGCCCTGTTTCCTCAGTAGTACAGGAAGAATTTAATATCTACATGAAAGCAGAATCCAAGGATATGCAAATGATATAAAAGCCTATATTTGAATAAAGGGAAAACAAAACTGGTATTTTCTATGAAACTACCATTATCTTCCGCAAATGCTTTTATCAAAAGCAATATTCAAGATTCAGTAAGAAAAACGACACATTGCAGCATCCCAGGTGGAACAGGAACCCAGCTGCAAATAAGGTTGACTACACAGCAAATGATTTTCTAATCTTCTCTTTCAAAAACATGGGATGCTACATATTCAAAGACAGTCTCAGCGGTATTTGTAAAATAATGATCCTCCAAATGCACACACTTAATGATTCAGCCAGACTTTGAGATTAGACACCTGACACTTGTAGTAAAGACTGAATAGTCATGATTCTAAAGAGACAAGATCTTGCAGAAACTCAGGTGACTGAACATGACATCAGGCGTAAAACAAATGTAGCCCTGCTGTGCTCATGCCTTTAAATAACACAATATAAAGAAAGGGGCTTTCACATTCGGAACTGAAGAAAGTTGCAGTTCTTCGAATGATTAAAAGGGGGCTGAATTTTATTCACTTCCTCAGGTGAAATAAGGCCAAAAATGAATGTGTAATTGGAGCCTGGATTTTTGAGTGACAGCTGGCTATGCTTAATGACTAGTCATCACCTTACCTACTTTTTAGCTGTGAATAAAGTAACTAACATTCCATGATATGTTCTGTTATGCTGTATTGCACTAACGGACTGCTCTAGGTTGGCCATGAAGGATCTGAGGACAAGCTTTGGTAAGTAGAAGCCGTTGCCCACAGCTAAAGGCTGCATCCTGTCCTGACTAGCTGGTTGACTGCTCCTGCAGCTGAGTCACCCTCCAGGTTGCTTTGCATTATTTTGGATCATCTAATATTGCCCAGAACTGAACTCTGACGAAGAAGCCCAAGAAGATGATTTATGACGTGGTATCAAGGAGCCTCTCACTTGACTGGGAGCAGTTAAAGGATCCTATTGACACTTAACACGTGAGGATCATTTGGAAAAAAAATAGTAAAAAATAACTTGCGACAGGCTTCAAATGGGACCACACCTTATGATTGTTGTGGGGGTCAAATTGGGCTAAAGTTGTCATGTGTGCCGCCAGTCATAGGTGTGGATCAGAAAAGGAGGTGTTATTTGAAGAGACGAGTATTCAAGAGTTCCATAAACAGATTTAATTTGATGGTTTACATTCACATGTGCAATGATAATGCATGTGCATCAACTACTATATGGCATGTGAAATTAAAAAAACGAACATACAAACAAACATTATCTTTGTGAGGACACACTGAAGAGGGATGTTTTATTGAGGTGAGATGCACACGGTCCAGGATGGCAGATTTCAGTGTCCACACAAAAACAAAATCAGATATGAGTCACAACAACAAAAAAGAGCAGATACACAACCCTTAAGTCAGGTAGTGTGATCATAGTTCACGTAATATCAGGACCACCACAATAAATCACTAACACATGGGTTCTGAGCCCCAGTTGATTATTATTGTCTGAAAACTGACACCTGTGATTAGCAGATGAGATTTTTTTTTTTTGAGGGGGTGAATGTCTACGGTGTAAAGCGCTTTGGCGCTGTAGAAATACAGTTGTAAAGCGCTATATAAGTAAGCCATTTACCATTTAGCAATAACTGTGTTGAATCACTTTACCTCCAGCCTGGCACCATCATTTAACATATAATTTTGGCTCGGACCAGAGTTTTATTTTTGAACATCGTACTGGTAGGATGAATTGAAATTTCCTTTAGAGGAAGAGGGGAGGTACCCTGATTCGTTCAAACATGGGTGATGGTTCTGTCAAGTTCTGTGTGTTCCAGTGTTCACGACTTTCGTGTGCAGTTTGAACGTGAACGGCCTGATGTTTTTTGTTTTTTTTGGATAAAAATAACAGACATTTTCAATGACAAGGCACTTCAGACACTGCTGTCTTATCCTTGTCATTTCAGATGTATTTCAGCTGAATGGAGGCAGCAGATGCTCCTTTGATTTGTCACTTTGGGATTCACACGTCTATTAACGGGCCTGACATACTTGTCCCAGTTCTTAGCTATGACGAACAAGCCCAAACAGCACGTCCCACACAGCCACTCATGTAATCATTCAGAGGGCAGAGGTGGCCTCCTGATGGCAGACATTACTCTTACTAATAAGCCTTGTCAGAGTGGAACACACCAGACATCCATCAATATTTGATGTGCTTATTTATCCACCATAACGAAACAGGCATAGAAACCTATATGATGTTTCATGGAGTAAAGTTTCTCAGTCACTGTCGGCTGATGGGACATCAAAGCACCTGTGATTGTTTTTAAGCCCATCATGCTGTTCATGGACACTTTGAGCTGATCACTCTTTTCATGAGTCCACTACTCAGTTGTAAGTCTTTCGAGATGACAGGGAAAATTTAAATCTCTTAAAGATGATATAATCCATGCAAAGAGGGAACGAGACCCTGCATTCTGTCATGGGACTTTCAAGGGATTAAGAGAGAATGATTTGATGGAGTGCTTATGAAAACCTTGGACTAGGTTGTATTATGTGGAGCCAAAACATTTATCGAACAGTGTTTGAAACTCTTCAAAGTTATGAAAAAAAACAGACATATGAAAGTGAAGGTAACAGACATGATTTGTGTCTACAAGGCTGTTTTCATGAATTTGCGACTGAAGTGCTCCATGAACTCATTTACATGAATCAACCACAGTATTAAAACCCAGCAAATGTTGTCGAGGTCCCAGTGGCGGTTAAAGGTTGAAAAAGCACCAACCAGAGAAAATAGGAAGGTATTGTCAGGGTTGGATTGTTAATATCTTCCAACAACGATAAATCAGCAAGAGAGGATTAAACCAAAAAGACAATATATAGACACTGACAAGCATTTCAGTCAATATGAGATTCATGTACAAACAATTGCAGCAGGGCAAAACAAAGCAGGTCATATACCAGGGAAAGTAATTTCAGGAGTCATAAAAAATTTAAAAAAAAATAAAGGAAACCAAAGCAAGAAGTTAAAAAGAACTGAACAATACTCAAATGAAATTTTAGATTTTGAAAAACAAGACATTAAAACGAGGCTCCTGGGAGAAAAAAAGAACAAAGTCAAGCAGTGAAAAGAAAGAAAATTACCATTAAAGAAATGCTGTACCTGAGGTGCAATATTGAGCAATGGAATGGTTAACCTGAATATTTTCAGTTTGGAGTTTTTACAGTCTATTTATCCATATTTTGGTACACAAACCATATGTACATTCTTTCTGATCAAATCTATCTAAGCATCCTCACTTAGCTAGCTAATGTCATGGCAGAAAGCATCTGGCTACGCCCACTAATTATACATAATTTTGCTGCTTTATATAATGTCACATAATGTAGCAAGATGAAAATTATATCTGGTACAGTTGTCATGGGGGGAAAAAATCAAGCCATGTAGATTAAAACATTTGCTATTGTTGTTGTTTAAACCGGGATGTAAATAATTCTGCTGCACAGTTCAGCTTGAAGTTCAATGGAGAATGACTCACTTATGGAGGAAGCCTCTAGTGGTCACTTGAAGAACTGCAAACCAAAGCTATGACCCTGTTGCATCAAACTGACGACCACTTGACTGAAACACAGATTTAGTATGACTTTAGAAATGGAGTAAACCCTGTCTCAAAAGACTAGTAACAAAGCAAGGTGACCAGTTTGTGCCTTAAAAGCATGGAATCAGCTCCTATCATACATATAGTTGTTGTATTTTTTTCTTTCTGATTATATAATTCAGTGAAGGGCTTTATTGTTCTCCACACTTTGCTATCAAGTGCTCTATAATTTACCACAAAACAAACAGAAACATGGTTTAAATCTTGCACTTGACATGGCTGTGATAGTTGCTGTGAAGATGCACAGGTGTAACATAGAGGAAAGAAGAGAAGGTGAGAAGGATATATATATATTTCTGTACATAAAGAAACACATTGGTAGCCAAACCCCAATATTTCTTTCACTGGAGTAAATCCAAGCAATTACGTTACATTAGCTTTAATTAGTTAACTTATATTGGACCAGTTAAGGTGAATCACTTTAACTGGTTAGCATCTTTTTTTTTCATCAGTACATAACTTGTGTAGCTGAAGTACCATTTCCACATTGTGTTACATGATCAAAACAAATTAAATCAAACTTTATTTGCACATCTTTTTCTTTATAATAAAATGCAGCACAAAGTGCTTTACAAAGTAAAAGCTGTCACTCCCACCCTCCCCCTACACCCTTAATCCCCATCAATGATAAAACATGATCAAAGAGAAAAAGTACCAGCCTTTTACTGACAGAAGGCTGTCTGTCAAACTGTAAATAGGGTTGTTGTTGTTGTTTTTTTCAGGGATTCATTCTTCATTCTTGGGTAACTACAATGATGTAAGGCCATCATAATACACATAGATGAAGTAACATCTCACAACAGCTAACACACACACACACACAAAAGGCACTGACTGTACCACGACCTGAGCTTGACTGACTTCTTTGCCCAGATGTACTTAA
>JBAMYA010089350.1:0-22028 GCA_037176975.1 Arrhamphus sclerolepis | reverse complement strand
CCTGGATCACCCAGCTGGACTGTTAGAGAGAAGACAAGATACAAGTTAAGTAATGACCGGAATGTTCGCAAAGACAAGATGTGAGAAAACTGAACACGATAAATGTAAATAAGGCAGGAAATGGGGATCCCAATAGCACAATAGGTTTTAATTCAACACTGCATTTCACCAAGACAGCAGCAGAAGCATACATAGGCAGAAAAAGTATGTGAACCCATAGGACTGAACTGTTTTTTGTTTTGTTTTTTTAAATGTGATCTCACCTTCATCTAAGCCAAAATACTGAACTTCAGATGATAACACACAAATATAATTTTTTGTGCCCTTATTGAACAAACTCATTAAATATAGATATGAAAATCAGTGATCAGCCCGCAGACTTTTTACTTCAATGAAAGCTAATGAGAGTGAGTAGTTTGCACAGATGCAGTCCAACTGATAAAATTCACCTGGAGGTGTGGTTTTGTGCTATTTAGGAATTTATTTTCAAAGGGAAAATTAATTCCTAAATTCACCTTTTCTTGCAAGCTGAAGCTTGGTAGAAGTTGGGTGATACAACAGCATCAAAGGCCCAAACCTTCTAAATAAATCAACCACAAAATGGATTCAGAACAAGGAAATCTACCTTTTGTTGTAGCGCACCCATTCACATCCAACATGCTACAACCAGCTTTTAACTCCCAGGGTCGCTTACTTTGTCCTCTGGCACTGTTAATGTTTAACTGGTGTGTTTAATAAAGACATGAGAAATTATAACTGTGCTCTCAGGTTGAGCATGTTTCAATGCTGAATGCTTGCAGGACCGGATGATACCAAAAGGGGTCAGCGTCACACTGTGAAAACGAGATTCCATGCATCAAGGCACGCTGAACCTGAGGAGCAGATTAAAGAGAAGAATGGAGAAAACATACCCCAAGTGCACATTTAAAGAACTCCTTGTCATAGCGGTAGATTGGTGCGATGATCTCCAAGAACTTCAGTATGCATTGCTCATCGTTGAGATTGGCAACCTGCTTGAACGTCTGCTGAATCAACTTCCGAAGAGTTTTAGCCTGAAAAGAGGAGGAAACGATAAAAATAGACCTTTGAAAAATGTCACTGGGCTGATTCAGCAAAAAATTATTTATGGCTGGGAGGAGGAAGTGGAGGTGAAATAAGATTGTATTTCTGTAGAAGTGAGTGGGAGTACAATGACAATAAAAGACATTGATTGACTAATAGTCCACTCTGTTTCCTATTAAAATACCCTTGGCGCTTTGTTCTCAGTTCAGATCAATATCTGAACAAAGACATATTGACACTATTAGTTACTCAATTAAGCCTCAAGCTATCAGCCCACTTGTCATTATTGTGACAATACTTTAGGCAATACACATGGCTTTTCAATGTGAACTGGCGTTTTTAACGTTTATGTTACCACGGAGCATGGGAAGAAAAAAAAATCCATCTCGGAAAATTATTATGTCATGTGAAATCCTCTCTATTGTCACTGTAGAAACAAAGATGGACAAAACTTGCACACACGTACTTATTCGTGCAATGTGTGAAACTACATGCTAAAAAACCCAAATACCGTGTGGATATCTCTTATGTATAAGCAGTCCCCCATGTATGGATAAAGATTAAAGGAGATTTATGGAAATTCTGGGCCAGGATATTAATAAAAAAATATATATATGCAGAGATTTTCTGTGGACACTAAAATATGGTTATTATGCACAATTTAATAACCACAATTATCACAGATAAAGCACCAGCTGCACTGGTTTATTGACTGCAGCTGACAGATGATTCAAAGGTGGAATGAAGAGTACCGATAAAACAAATAAAGGACAGAACAATCTATGTAACAGTTTAAGTATTCATATTGTCCTAATCTGTCTGTATTGAAGTAAGGCCAATGCAAATGCTCTATTTATATCATTTATTTATAAACAAAAACAGCAATAGCTACACTTCATTTCTGCATCAGAGAGCCCTGCTGCCAGCTGTTTACTTGTTAATCCTGAGAGAATCAACAAATCTACAAATACACATGTACACACACGCACACACTTTGACAATATCCCTGTGTGTCAGTGACAGATGTCATGGAACACTTATGATTATAAAATAAATTGTATATCTGAATGACCTTCATACATCAGATTGCTTTTTTTAAATTCCTTGAATTTCACTAAACACACACACTCTAAACCCAAATTGGCAATCCTTCCTGAGAGGAAATACTGCAATTCACTATCATCCTCCCCATCAACATGCCAACCATCCCTATAGCAACAGAGTGACCAGTGAAGACACTGTATGACCAGTCACAGCACTTAAAAAATGAAACTCATTTTCACTTTATCCAAACTAGTTATGACACTTGTCCTGTTTTTGATCAATTATCTAATCAGAAAAAGTGATCTGTAATATCAGTTTCAAGTTATATGTTCAGTTTGAGTTTATTAAGCAACTTTTAAATTGCAAACATTCTATCACTTCAGTCTCCATTTCCTACTATAGGCTATACTAACTTATGTTATCCTGTACTGCATAAAATCAACTTATAGTCAAATAAGGACAATAATGCAATGAAGAGTGAGGAAAAATATGCTATAGAAAATTAATTTACAGTGATACTCATTTAGTCGAAAAACAAAACAAAACAGGGCATCCTTTTTTTTGCAGTGTTGAGGAACAGCCTCTCAAGAGGCAAGATGAGACAGAGAGACTTAAGTGAGGAAGCTCAATCAAAAGAAATAAAGTTGTAACAAGTTTTCTGCAACCGAACCTCGATAACAGCTCTGCACCCTCCATTTTCCTCTTTTTATTGGTGTTTACTGGTGAGATAGTGGGGGGATGGTAATTAGATCGCTGTCAAACAGGGTTAATATGTCCATGTTTCAGGCTTCAATGATCTCTCTTCTCATTCATTTTGAATGAGATGTTGCCGTGCATTCCAAAACTGAATGTTGAGCGTGATGAGTCTGAGAATGAGACACATAGCTCTTCTTTAAAACAGCAGGATAAGTTTTCCCTGCTAGTTTATAAAAAAAAAAGCATGACAAAAGACCCGAGGTGCTAAGTCATTCCTTTCTTAGTTTTATGTGCTTTCTACAAAGGTATTGTTTAAAGACTTAAAATTGTCCACTAAAACTCTTCATTCATTAGCCTCCTTTCACTCTGTGGTCTTTAAATCATTGATGCGATATGCACATCACAAGTTTGAAATTCATAGCACATATACTGTATGTTGCATCAGGTCATAATCAATTAACCTTTCCTCAAAACTACAAACATCCCCCTCTGATCAAGCATCCACGAGATGCGCCTCAGCTGGATTTAATGTTGCGGTACATCAGCGTATGTGAAAATAAGAAGAAGCAAAAAAAAAGGTCTCCTTTAATTTAGTGCGACAGTATTTCAATATGCTGTTCATCTCACCAGTGAGACGAGCTTGTCAGATCAAGCTGGGGTTGATTCAAACTTTGATCTCCAAAGACGCCAAAGGTCAGTTTCACTGAACCTGCTGCCTGAGCTGTCAGTATGAATGAACAGACTCTGCTCTTTATAACAGCTCACATCAGTCACTGGTTACTACCTCAGCCATCTGCTCTGCATTTTGTGTGTGTATTTGTGTGTGTTTGTGTGTTAGTAGTCCAATGAGGGAGAATAATCCCATTAAATGACTACAGTTCTCTTTCACCAGAGTGAATGACAGAAACGAAAATGACAGCTGTTCCCTTTCCCTCTCTGACACACACACACACACACCCATACACAGAAACACACACACACGCAAATGTGTGTAATAGAAAGGGCAGCAGAAATCTTTCACTTGCTTAACATGCCCATCACTTCTTTTGTTGCTTTAAGCTGATTATACAGTATAATGCAATTCGTAAAAATGATCAGTAGGCCATTCAATTAGTTGATTATTAAACAGTGAATCTGCAATTACTAATTATAACTTCAGTGGGAAATATTTCTTGCTCCAGCTTGTAAAATCTGTGTGTGTGTTTTTTTGTATTTGTAATGACAAATACCTTGTGGATTTAAAAGACATTAGCTTGTGCTTGAGTGAAACACCTGACTAAATTTTTATATACAAATAATTAAAAGATTATCTCTTGTGTTAAAATGGACAAAACACAAACAATCAACCTGGTATCCTTGCTGGTTACATTTATTATAGATCAAATAGTTTGGGAAAAAAGAGGTTTCTGTTGAAAGTTTAATCCTCCTTACGTCTCAAAAGCAAAGAAAGATCTTACCAATAATTAACCTCCTTAAAACAAAATCTTAAGAATCAATAAAGCATGTTCATCAAGCATTAAAATAGCTTTCTGTCATCATATGCTTTAAAATAAATTCAATAAACTTTCTCCTTGCATTGCGACATCAGGCCAGACATCCTGTTAGATCTATAAGTGTGTGGATGTGTGTAACAGCTTATAAAACAACTTTCATGGGAGAGAATGATGCCTTGTTTGACAAAGGAGAAGAAGAGGGGAGGAGAGAAGATGAGGTAAAGAGGGAAAGCAGCTGATGAGGGGGGAGTCGGCAGGGTTTGACAGACAGGGGGAGCACATTGACACCTCCCCCTTACTCAGTATTGTTCGACGGAGAAAGTGGGTTTAACCATGACCTAAAGGTCACACATACACATGCACGTGTGCACACACATGCACAGACACACACATATACATGCACAGTCACAGTCTATCTCCTTCTCTACAGAGCATCTGTCTGCCCGCCCGCTGACATCAAGACCTTTTCGGGTCGCAGAGCTTTTAATACTCACACACACACACACACACACACACACACACACACACACACACACACACACACACACACACACACACACACACACACATTAAAAAAATAAATTTCTGCCCGCAAACGTGTGGCATACATTTATCACTGACACAAAAACTCTCCATTATGCCAACACATACACATTCACAAACAAATAAAATCTGCCACATGAACATCTTCTATTCTAAATGTGCCTCAATTTAACATAGAGGTTTATCTCCTAAATTCTATTACAGATACTGAACACACTGCTGCACATTTCAGTGTAAACTTTGATTACTTATTGAGAACTCCTGAAATGACTGAATTACCTAAATATGTGACTTACCTTACCTAACTGTGTGACTGGTGAAGTTCTTTTTTTCTCCAACCATATCGATGCCAGATACCACCACTGGACCACACCCACCATAGTTGATTACTACAGTTTATCTATTTAAGCTTGGTTTAGCTCATGCTAACCTATAATTCTAATTAACGTGAACCAGCATTGATCTTGATCCAATCTATCAATCAAAGCCTCATCTTTGATGTCACCACTGAAATGACATTTGAAAAAAGGAAAGTCAGACTTTAAACAACCATAGCCATTCTTTTCCCAGGAGCAGAAGTCAGCAGTGGGACCTCCTGCAGGGGGTCCACAGTAGCAACTCCAGTTTCAACAGTCATTTCAGTGGCAACATCAGAAATGACTACAGCGTTGGCTTTGTTGGTCCCATTGTGAACCTCTGGTTTTAAAAGTGGTTTTGGTCGTAAACCACAGCCATTCATGGCAGTCTTTTCAGACAATTAACACCACATTAAATAAATATTCACCTTTAAAACAAGAATGATTATGCACTTTCCTCTTTATTCACAGTTTAGAAGTGAAGAGCGATAACCGCTATGTAGCTAAAGTAATTGCAGCCAACAATCAAATATGCCCGCCATCAATAAAAAGACGATGCCCCCTAAATGTGCATACATTTGTAGCTCTATATCATTTTACTTGATGTGGGCCAAAAAAATTAATTTCCCCTCATAGCTGTCATGGATGTGAAATCCAGATCTGGAAACCAAGCTTATCTTTTAAACAGGTCTTATTCATGCTTATTTCTGCAACAAAGTTGGACATTTTAACGCGGATGTCAACGGTGACTGACTCGCTTTTGGAGCCAGCTCGCAGTGCTCAGTTGAGGAACTGTAATTTTCTACAAAAGCAAGCCTGAAGGACTGATGAAACACCGTCTTGTAACTGAACAGAAAAAGCAAAGGACCCAAGATGCAGCTGATCAATCCCTCAGTCTGAATAAAAGAGCTCTTGTTTCAGCACTCAATTGTAGGTTATATGTGAAACTTGGTACCTGCTAAAAATTTTAATTATTAATTATTACAGTAAGATTGGAATGCATTTGTTTTAGTTATGATTTATTTTTATTCAAAAAGGTCTTGTTTTTGGGTGGGGCTCATTTGGAACAATCATCATGATGACACCAGATTCTAGAACTCTCTAGAACTCACTCTTAGTACACACTCTGACTTGTTTCCACAAGGCACACAACATCTTCATACGAATATTTCTGGTGAATTAAGCAATCTCTGACTTGGACGTCTAGTATTGACAAGAATACCAAGATTACCTTCTGTCGTAAGCCGCATTCTTACTTTAACTTCCTAACCTGCACTAGAATCATGTCTTAGCTGCACTCACCTGAATGCAGATTTAACTGCACTTACTTTCTTATTTACTATCTTACTGCAGCTGAATTGTATTTCCTCTGTTGTGAGTTGCTTTGGATAAAATGTGATGTAAAAGTTTTTTGTTTTGTTTTTTTTACTTCCAACAGTTTTTTTGTGCTACAATGGCCTGCAGACACCATCAAAGACAGCAAGGGGGGCATGAGAGCTCCGCTCACTGTGATGCTCAGAGCATCATCCTGAATTACTTCAGTGAACTCAAAAGGGCTCATGAAGCTTGGAAAGCACACAATGTGCTCCTGACTGACTACAGTCAAATTCTGAAGCTTCATGTTTTAGAGCTTCGGCAAGAAAACAAGAATCTCCAGTTAGTCATCCAGCACAGAAACTCAACAAGTCCCAGTTCATCCACAGCCACTGAGCTGATGGAGCAGCTTCAACAGCTGGAGGAGAAGAAGAAAAGTCTTCAGATGAAGAATGAAGCACTGGAGGAGAAGGCACAAGATTTGGAGAACAACAGAGACCTCAAGCGAGAGAAGGAAGACCTCATAAGAGAGAAAAGTATGATAATGGAAGAGACAAAGAGAAAAGTTGACGATATGAAACTGCAACATGAGAGGGAGAAGATGAGTTTGATGGAGGAAATAAAAACTCTGCAAGAAGCAAAGCTGGATTTCAAGGAGGAAAGGAAACAACTGGAAAAGCAGAAGCAGCATCTGGATGAGGCAAAAACAGAGATGGATCGCATTCAGATAAAAATGGAGGAAAATAATAGAAAACTAAAGATAGAGAAGGAGAGGCTGCTGCAACAGGAGATCATTTCACATGAGTATATGAAACAGCTGAAAGAGGGTTTGAAAACGTTTGAGCTGGTGAAAGCAGAAACTGAGAAGACTGTGACTCGAGCAGAGAAATCCAGTCAAGACCTTGAGAAAGAAAAGAAAAGGCTGCAACAAGAGCTCAAAAGTATTGAGGAGGATAAGAAACAACTGCAAGAGGGCTGGAAAGCTTTGGAGCTGGAGAAAACAGAAATTATGGAGGAAAAACTGAAAACAGCGCAAGCCAGCCAAGAACTGGAGACAGAAAAGAAGAAGCTGAAGCAGGAGTTTGAAATTTTAGAAGAGGATAGAAAACGAATGGAAGAGGATTTGAAAAAACTGCAACTTGTGAAAAGTGAAATTGAAAACGTGGTGATAAAAGCAGAGGGAACCAGTCAAGAACTGGAAAGAGAAAAGCAAATGCTGAAAGAGGAGTCTGAAATTTTAGAGGAGGATAGAAAACAAATGGAAAAGGATTTGAAACAACTGCAACTTGTTAAAATGGAGGTTGAAGACGCAGTAATAAAAGCAGAAGAGACCAGTAAAAGACTACAAAGAGAAAAGCAACGGCTGCACCAAGAGTTTGAAATCTTTGAGGAGAAAAAGAAGCAACTGGAAAAGGATTTGAAAAAACTGCAACTTGTGAAAAGTGAAATTGAAAATGTGGTGATAAAAGCAGAGGAAACCAGTCAAGAACTGGAAAGAGAAAAGCAAATGCTCAAAGAGGAGTTTGAATTTTCAGAGGAGGATAAGAAAAAACTGGAGGAGGATTGGAAAAAGTTGAAGCTGGTGGAAACAGAATTTGAGGAGACCAAGATAAAAGAGAGGGGAACCAAAGAAGAACTAGATACAGCACAGAAAAATCTGCAGAAAGAATTTCAAATTCTTGAGGAAGTTAAGAAACAACTGGAAGAAGGATGGAGAAACTTTAATATGGAGAAAACAGAATTTGAGGAGAGCAAGATAAAAGTGGAGGAAACTCATGAAGAACTAGAAACAGGAAAGAAGAAGCTGCAAGAGGAGTTCAAAAGTTTAGAGAAGGAGAAGAAGAGTCTGCAAGATGGGTGGAGAAAACTGGAGTTGGAGAAAGAAGACATAAAGCTGTTCATTATGGATTTGGAGGAAACCGACAGAAAACTGCAGATAGAAAAGAAAAATCTGGAGGAGGAGTTGAAAACTTTAGAGGCAGATAAAAGAGATCTGGAAGAGGGCTGGAAACGTCTAGAAACTGAGGTCTTCATTATGGAAATGGAGGAAACTGATCAACAGTTACAGGCAGAAAAGAAAAAGCTGCAGGAAAAAGCTGAACGTTTAGAAGAGGATAAGATCAAAATGGAGAGTAACATAATTCAACTACAGAAGGATGTCGAACTGCAGAAGATGAAGTGATTTGAAGGAGAAAAGCATCAAAAGAAAAACTACTGAAGGATAAAAAAAACCTCCAACCCTCTTTTTATTCTTTATATTCTTCTTTTTTATGCAACTGCCTTTACTCCCTTTCTTAAATCCTCTTTGTGATGTGCATATTTTATATTTTGCTTTACAAAACTCTGTTGATATAATTTTTTAAAAAGATGGAAAAAGAGAGAAGTGTACCGATGTGTAATATTACTGGACACAAATTAATAAATGAACAAACTGCAATGTAGTATCAAAGAGGTCTGAGATTGTGTTGTCAACAGCTGCAATATGACTCGTATCATCTGTCTATAGTGAAAGCAGCACGTAGCTCTGAAATGAGTAATTACCAAGGGGTAACATCTTAGTAGAAATAAATATATTTGCCTTTTTCAAAAGATGGTCTTGGTCTGCAGAGCTTGATTTGATATCCACGACTGTGAGGGAAATAATGAAAATATTGACAGGGACTTATAATAATCACTTGTTTGTCTTCAAGATCAGACCTTGGATAAATGTAGAGAATCTATTTTTACACATCAATCATAAATAATGCAAGAGTGCTGCAGTATGTACATTAGACTATCTATTCATCATCTTATTCCTTTCTTTTATTCAACCCTCAGCGGTGGATGAAGCAACATTTGATTAAAACATTAAAATTCTTCAACGCTGTCATGTGATAACACATGAGTTATCGCATGCTAAACTTTAACTTAGAGAAACCTTTTATGCTAGAAAGCTGCTTATAAAACTGCTGTGATAAGAGATAATATGTGCAAATTTTTTGACACAAAGACACCAGAGCACTATTTTGAAACTATGCAGTAAACCAAGCTTTTGACCATAAAGCTCTTCTGCATTTTTCCTTCAAATCTTTTTAAATATATTCAAAAATAAAAAAGAGAATATAATGTTTTTTTTGGGGTTTTTTTGTATCCGTAGGAGTAATATAGTTGATTCCACCTTGCTCCATATGGACTCATCAGCTTACCTTGACTGACTCCAGCAGGTCTTTGGGGAAAAAACGCTTCAAACCAACATCTTTCCTGAAAAGAGAAAGCAAGATAATGATCAGAATGTTTATCACAATATAATTACACTGAGGAATGTTAATTAGTGAGCAATTCTCTCTTTCTCTGACATCAGCAATCTACTTTTCCTCTCCTGAGATCTTACAGAAAACAAAAAAAGGGCAGTCAGACAGGTACAGTTATACAGTTAGAAAACTGCACAGAGCAGAAAGCTATTACTTAATGACTAAATCTTATGGCTACAGGGCTCTACTCATCTTCTCCAAAGTGATGAAGTTGGGGGGAAAAAAAGAAAAGCAGAAATGGAGAGATGGAGAAAGGGCAGGAGGGGGAGAAAAATGGTAACCACAAAGACAAAGAAAGATGTGTAGAGCTATAAAGGGAAACTAATGAGTCACACGCCTCTGAGGAATAAAAAACGAGTACTCTGGGAGAAGAAGTGAAAGAGTGCAGAGAGCATTTAAAGGCTGGGAGGTTACATCATCTTTTCTACCGTATGTTTCTCCAAGTCACATTTCAAATCAACATCATAGTAGTTTATTTTCAGTTGAATGTGTGTGCTATAAAAAAATGATGGGGAAGCCATCGTGTTCACCAGCAAATGCCAAACCAATGTGCAAATGTCTTGGTGCTGTCTGACAGCATGGACATGAAAGTTTCTTCTGTTAAGAACAACAACAACAAAAAACCTTGAATTGCATTGTTCTTTCCACTCTATATTCTATGTTTTGTCAAACTTAAAAAGAGACAAAAGAAATAACTTTGGTGCTTTTTATTGGGAAGAAGTGTCTAGCTAGCAGAGCTCTGTGTTCAATTCAAAAAGAGGCAAATTTCAGGAAAAAAAGTAAAATAAAAAGTACTTACAGAAAAATATGGTTAAAAAAACAAGACAAAATATGATATAAATAAGATATCAAACTGCTCATGTCTTGAGCGCTATGCATACATTTGTGTTTGTGTGTGTGTGAGCGCCTATCTATCTAAACATATGTGAAACCCTAACCCTAACCCTATATTGATATGTTCCTAATCAAAGAGGAGAGATAGTCAGGACGCTCCACAGACAAAACAAAAAGAGGAGGCAGAGACAGAAAAAACGGTATCAGAGAAAGGTCAGAGAAAACACAAAATGACAGAGCAATGTCGATGGAGAGACAGCGGGCATTCTTCTTGGCTAATGGGAGAGCTCATTAGGCTGATGGTCAGAGAGAAAGACTTCAATGGATGAGCGTTACTCATTACAATCACACCATGCTAGAGCTAAGACTCATTTAAACCTCACAGTGCAGCTCAACACAAAATGTGCAAACATGAAACTAATGCTTGATTTTTAAAAACTCCTCTTTAACACTAGCTCATTTACAATATCTCAAATCAGATTTGAATGTCCACTGCCTCTGAACAGTCACTGCAAAACATAGTATATACAGCTTTAGAGCGTCAAGAGTAATGACTAAAATATATTTAATTGCTTTCTACTCAGAAACCAAGTAAAATAATGAACATTTTTCCTGGCATTTGTTACCCTGACTGGTGGTTCTAAAACATGTCAAAAGGTAGACCAGAGATGTTATTAATGCTAGACTGGAAAGGCTTCAAGCCAGAGAGGAGCAAGGAGCCCCACTTATGAGTGCTACTGGTGCATTTTGCTGAAGAAGAAAATACTTACTCCAGTAGTTCATAGTTGGATTTCTTGTCCAGAGCATTTCCTCTCATCTCTTTGAAAAACCGCCTGGAAATTAAACAAGTAGGGCAAAGACAGAAAGGCAAGTCAGACCCATTGATGGGACAAACTGGGTAGGACTTTTGAACTTTATTCAGTCTGCATGTTCTGCAAAACACAAGCTGCTTTGAAATTATATCCAAAAGAGAAAAGGCTTAAGTATTGAATAATGAATGACAAACCCTGACTACTGCTGGCATGAGTTATTAGTGTAGCTCAAGGGCAGACAGACACAGGAAGGACTCCAATGGTGAAGCTAACAACTTTGTAACAAAAACAACGACAACAACAACAAAAGTAATTTAAAGGTGTTTTACCTGATTTCTAGACAGCCCAATTTAAGAGCTACATCTTGTTCCAACTGATCCCCAATTTGTGTCATGTAGTCATGCTTAACCTGCAGGACATAAATATACACCTCTGATTGAGAGTTAATTTAAAAAAAACCTCTTATTTCTCAACATTAAATAGCAAACCATCTATTACACACAAATAAACACAAACACACACACACAGTCCTACTGACCTATATTATCCAAGGAAAAACATGCAGTCCTCCAGCACTGCCATATGTCTCAATGCTAAAGGCTGACAGAGAATGAGTGCCCTGATATCTGTGTGTGTGTGTGTGTGTGTGTGTGTGTGTGTACCTGGTGGTAGAAATGGTTGAGTGTTGGTTTGTCTTCAGTAAACTGCTGCACAAAGCCCTTTGGTAGATACCGGATCCTTAGCTCATACCTACGGAGGAAAGAAAAAAAGGAAACTTGACCAACACAAAGACTCAGTTAAATGCTGTGAGATAGCATGAGCTTCCAGATTTGCGCTCAATGACATTGTCATTTTTGTGACTAAGATGTGGTCCAACATTATAAATAAGGTAAAAGCACAGTCAGCAGAGTGTTACTGAGGAGGAGAAGGGAAACACATGTTTAAAATATCTAGAAAGCCAACAAAAACTTTCTATGAATAAAATGATATAAAGGCAAGAACAGAAACAAGAAAGGAAATCTGAAACACAAGTAGTTTAAAAAAATGCAAATAAGACCAGGGATTGTAAATTCAGTATATTAGAGACAGACAGACAACCAGAGAGAGTTGTTGACTTAGTGAGACAAAGCAGGCATCTGGTTCTCTCTCTGTGGCTTTATGTCCACAGTACAAAAGGTCTCCTCCTCACTATAGTATTTGCACTAAGACTGCCACAATAAAGGTAATATATACCACAGCCACATATACCCAGATCCAAACTATGTAGACAACACAACCTCTCATTGCCACAAAACAGATGGGCCTCACTATTTTTCTTAACACCATTAGTAATAAATCACAGAAGCTACTCTGGGGTACAATATAGCAGACTGCTGATGCTGCCCATTTGGGGAAACATTGACTTTTAGTGGATTTACAACACCAAATAAGTCATGTCAAATCAATGCAGAAAACGGATTAGAAAGCATAACCACAGTCACAGTTAAAAAAAAAAAGAGCTACATGTTAAGGACATGTAGGCACATTTCTCAGGATCTAACTGTGCTTAAACGAGGAACTTTTCTCCAAACTTTCTCCTCCACTACAGTAAAATTTGTTAAGGTTTGTTCACCCATGCATGTCAAAATAATAGATTCATCAGACAAGTGACAAGGACTACATTAAAGGAAAAAAAACGACAATGGCAGCAGCTGAAGGCATCATTTAATACGACAGACTCTATCTGGTACTTTTCAGGTTTTTACGTCTGAAAAGTCTTGTTCAACTTAGTGATGACATTTGGTTCCTTTGCTCTTTTCTGTTGTCTCTATCATCCTCTTGCTGCTTTGGAACTTGATGTCTTGGCACTGAGCACATCATTTACACTTCATCAAAGCTTTTAAACTGTAATTATAAACAGGAGAGTGGCAGAATAACTGATAAAAACAAACACTTGTCTTGCCTCCACTCCTCATTTGGGCGTGCTTGTTCATATTTCTCTCTGACGTGGGACACCCCCATATCTGGATGGAGCCAGTGCACTTGATCTCTGGATTGGCTGTTACTGAGACGAAGGCCAAAACATGAAGTCCACCGCACCTTATGGATGTCCAAAATCTTCTGGATGATACCCTGGAGTCAAAGAGAAATGCCAATACAAGCAACAAATTGACTGATTTTGACTTTGTCTCTAGGTTGGTGAACTTGGCTAAACTTAACATGAATGTGTAGTCTTCTCCACATGTGTTTACAGTAGGACTGTCCATGCTCTGGTCCAAACATGCATATCAGTTTAGTCTCCATTGAAAAAGACAAGAGATGCAACTGGAAAAATAATAATAATAATTAAGCTAATCTGTTCTACATCTCTACGCCAACTGTGTTTGTGTTTACTTTAGTATTTTATTTCAGATCAAGGAGGTCATCACTGTATGTATGTGTGTGCATGAGTAAGTAGGTGACTTCAAGCGATTTAACAGCATTCCCACCCAAACAAGTTTGCAGAAATCATACACCCATAGTAATGCTTACAGAACCGTGTGTATAGCCATGTAAAACCCGAGGGGGGTATGACCTAGTTACTGAAGAAGAGAGAGCGATGTAAGAGGAAGAGAATAGGAGAGATTTGCAGTGACATTCCCTGTCTGAACACTAAAAAAAAGAGCTGTGCAAGGTAGATTTGGCATCACGGATAGATTTTAAAGCATACTGCTGAGCAAATTTACATTAGCACGCACAAAAAGAAAAAGTGGCCCTTGAGGTGAGGTGACATGCAAGCAAAAATTCTGAATGTGCTGAGTTCATGAGAGCTGACAGCTAAGAGCCTGAGCTCACGATAAATGGAAAAAATATATAAAATAATGACTTCTGATACAACTGCTGAATGTAAGCTGTAACATATAAGGTCTGCCCAGAGTTATAAACATAACTTATCACTGTGAAGATTGTTCCATTCAGTTTTAGTGCAACTGAATATCAGGAAATATTAGAGTAGTATGTGGTCATACCTAATTGTAACTGCTGACAGTATGAACCAAAGATGTGTGCTTGGTTGTCAACTTAATTTCATCAGTTCACATAACACCTATTTTTGCATATCAGGCCTGTAACACACATGTCCATATTATACTATATTGTTTTATATTGTCCAGCATATAAAGATTTACGGGAAACTATGTTTAGGCGGGTGCAACAGGAGAACCCAGAGTTGTTCTGGTTCCCAGCGGAAGTAATTTTAAAACAGATTTTTGTAAATCATGTTTTTTCTTTAAATCATTATATTTATAAAGCTTGGGAATGGAGACAGAGCATGTTATATCCCTCTGTGTGAGGATGTTGTTGTTATATTCTGTTCTTTTTCTTTTCTTTTTGTCACAACTTTTTTGGCAGTCATTGGAATATTGTCTTGATGTGTGTCTTATAAGCCCATGAGGGCTGGGGACTTTTTTTTTGTGCATGACACAATAATAAATATAAATACCAATACAAATACAATATACAGTGCCTATTTACAGCAAGTCATCTCTCGCTGCTTTAGAAACCCAGAGCATGATCCCTGAGCACATGGCAACGCCATCAGTGCCAAGAAAAAAACTCCCTCCTGGGGAGAAACCTTGAGCAGAACCCAGCCCATATATGCCCATACTTCACACAAAAAGACTTTTTTTTTATTTTTATTTTATTTCATTAGCTATTACTTATTTGCAAATGTCAGTTTTCTTAATAACAATAGGGATGCTGAACATGACTCATTAGAAAGTGAACTGTACACAGACCTATTAGAAAAGTGGCCTGACTCATCAGTGGTTAGGCGATCCTGCTTCCACTTCTGTCAGTGATGAAATTTTCCTTTAAGGTTACCCAGTGTGATTGGGGTGGATTGACAGCACACATACTCCCATCTATGCTCTTTAACACAGCTGAGGATGTGTCCATTTCCTATACTAGGACTACGTACAAGATGATGTGTGACCTGATTCAGGAAGACAGGCCTCCTAGCTGCCAATGAAACTATACAACTACTTTTACAGCACTTGTCACAGTTGCCCGATGCCCGGAGAGAAACAGACAAGCCGCGTCTCCACATCTTTCCCATTTTTATCATTGATGTGTCTCAAACTACAACTGAAACATGAAACACATCCACAGTCGTACAAACTACTAAACTATTTTATCACAAGGAAACCTTCATCCCAGCTTCCTTGTGACGAAGATGGAGTACCCAAGCAAGAACGGGGAAAACATGCAAACTCCACACAGAAAGGTCCCTGCAGGGACTTGAACTAGGAACTCTGACGCTGTGAGGCAATATTGCTAACCACCAAGCCAACATATATAGTTATATAGCTTATAATAATCCAACATGGCAGCCATGGTCACAGTGTTTACTATGTGGAGTTAGCCAGACACCACCTATAAGATGAAGCAATCTAACGTACATGATCACAACGAAGGTCATGGCAGATGCAGTGAAGAAAGTGAAGAGGGTTTTGATAGAAGAGGAAAGAAGGAGAAGGAGAGTAATCAGCAAGATTCCGTACACAAGTCAGTATTAGACCAGCATAAACTCACTGGTGTAAACTGAGAGAAGCAGAGCTGCTAGTCAGACAGTGCGCTAGCCTCGTTGCTATTAGATTAATAAGTCATATTTTTTTGGCCTTCTATGTTCTGTGCGATTGAGTTTGGTTGACATTAGGCTGCATTACTGAATCTCTTTGCTTTTTCACTGGTTCATAGTGTTTTTTCATAAGAAGCCGGGAGATGAGGTAATATATTGATGAAGTTTCTTAGTCATTCAGGCTGTATTTATTCAAAAGGTTGAAGCAAGGCAACTGGGCTTGTAGAATTCTTGAAGACGTTTCGCTGCTTATCCAAGCAGCTTCCAGTGCTCCCATCCATCCCCAGGAAGTTTCACTCCAACTCACAGGTGCCTAGCAAGAACAAAGGGCTGTCTAACTGTCCCACTACCACAGCCCCCCAGTAGTCTCATAGTCCTTAGCCGGTCGTTAGACTCACCGGACACTGAGGTTGTCTACCACATATAAACCTGGTTCCCCACCAAACAGTTAGAACTGAGGAAGCTGCTTGGATGAGCAGTGAAACGTCCATCCATCCATTATCTATACCCGTTATGTCCTGTGCAGGGTCACAGGGGTCTGCTGGAGCCTATTCCAGCTCACTTCGGACAAAAGGCAGGGCTACACCCTGGACAGGTCGCCAGTCCATCACAGGGCCACATGGAGATGTACAACCATTCACATGCTCACTCACACCTATAGGGACAATTTAGGAACACCAACTAACCTTACTTGCATGTCTTTGGGCTGTGGGAGTTCCCAGCGAGAAACCACGCAAGCACGGGGAGAACATGCAAACTCAACACAGAAAGGCCCCTGTGGAGGCTCAAACCAGGAACCTTCTTGCTGTGAGGCAACAGTTCTGACCACCAAGCCACCATGCTGCCCAGCAGTGAAACGTCTTCAAGAAAATTCTATGAGTCCAGTTACCTTGCTTCAACCTTTTGAGATGTGGTAATGTGGCTTTGATAACAACAATATTAATGGTGGTAACAAACAATTGTGCTTCTCAACCAGAGAGGGCGTTAAAGAACACAATCTTATGTGATGCTGCTATAAAGTGAGTACAGCCAAGGCAGTTACATTTGAGTTACCTGTGTGAAATATGTTGTTACGCTTCATATTCAACTTCAAAGCTCTGCTTTTGTATTTTGTTTTCACAGGCAGGATTTAGCCTGCCGTTAAATATTTAAATTCTGCATATCAGCATATTTCTCCCAGTTCATTAGACTTTGCAGCCCTCTTACAAGTCACTGCAATAAAAGCTCTGATTCAACAACAACAAAAAAAAGTAGGTTTACCTGTTGTTGGTGAATCATGGTAATAGAGCTGCATTGATTATGTCTTTGTATAATTGTGGTGACTCAGAGTCAACAAACTCACTTGACAGAACCAACTCTAAACCCACATTTTGGAACCGAAAACTCCAATGTTTGCTTCTCCTCCTTCCCTGTCTTCTGAATTTGGGTCCAGACCAACACCAGATCTTAAAATATTGGTATTTCTCCAACCTTACACAGCCTCCATGCAGGTATATTATTCATTACTTTCCTAAAAACTATAATTTTACTGATTCTTTAATGGAAGTCTCTCCTTCATTTACAATGTCTTTTTTTTTTTTTTTTTAAGTATTCCTTTTCTCATCGATGTATACTACACAACTGAATTCTTTAATAGCAAGGGGCAGACAAACCAAAGAAATTCTTTCAAAGAAGATACAATCTCAGTTCTTTTTTTTAATAGCTTTGAAACATCAACATAACATTTTTGCTTTATAATAAATGCAAACAATCTTGAAATACCAGCGGTCTAAGGCAACTTGCTTTGATAAAGTAATCTCACCGATTTGCCAACATCCTTCATGGTTTATAGGAACTTAAAAAGTAACAGGAAGCCCTCAGTGATGGTTGAAAGATGTTGATTAAGTTTGAAATAGCTTATGTAACTCTGTGCAGCTTCAAACACTCTCATGTCATTCTGACAGAGGTTGAACTGGTTCGTGCTCTTTTTATATTGACAAGTCAAGCCATGCACTTGGCAAATCAACCATGAGTGATTAATTGCGTTTGCTTTGGTTAAACCTACAACTGGCATCACTACTTTTGAGAATAAGAAGTTACTTTAGTGGTGAACCAAAACTGGAAAAGAAGATTAAAGACCAAGTGTAATTTATGGTATAAATACTGGCAGCACAGTGGTTTGGTGGTGAGCACTGTTTCCTCACAGCAAACTGGTTCCTGGTTCAAATCTCGCCAGGGGCCTTTCTGGATGGAGATGTTCATTTGAAAAGTGTTCAAAATCATTCAGCATGACCAATACGTGCACGCATTATCTTTTGTTGCTTCTCCCTGAGCAAATTCCAACAAAATCAGGCGCCAGAAAGCATGCTTTCAAATACATTTCTTTTTATTTTAATCATTTACTTTTATATGTCTGGCCTTTTCCAGGTCTTAAAATCAAGTAAATACCACCACAGATGAAAAGTAAAACATGACACGTTACACTGTGTTATTTATTGAACCAAAAACCTAAGCCAAACTGCTGGAAAAAAACAAAACAAAACAAATAAAAAAAAACCAACAACTGAACCTGGGTCCTGGCACGTCGTTGCACCCTTAACCATGATATCTCAAACTTCCGCTTTCCCTCACATCATGTGAAACCTTCTTGGCTGTTACATAACCAACACCAACATAAGTTTCTGTTAGAAGGAAGTGACACACCTTGGCCTCGTCAAATAAATCAGTGTTTAGGTTTTATCATAATGAGATCCCTTTGTCATAACATAATCTGAAACCTCAATCATGGAATCTGGGAGTCTTGGCAGAGCGACATGACAGTGATTCTGCTCTTCATGTATCCTGCTGTGATGTCTATTTCCTTTTTCATTTCCTTCTGCGCATCCTGCGAGAACCGTCAGACCCTCCAGTGTGTTTGTTTTGAGAGTCTTTGCCGAGTGTCTTCTCTGTCGCAGAGCCACAGCTATGTTATCGCAGAGTTCCTTCTGGACAGGCTAGAAAATAAACATTTGTACTTTGGGAAAGCAATTAAACTCACAATCTAAAAGCTATGAAAGTATCTGAAGTCAACATCATACGAGAGGCATCTCAGACTCCCACTGCAGATTACATTGCCTCTTCAAGTTTATCTCAAAAATTAATCAGGGGTCATTTGGTTTCTTTTTCAAGAGCTTATAACGAATCAGGGTGTTGTGGATGAGCTGAGTAGATAGCTCTGTTTGCTTTTCCCCTTCAGTTGTTAAAAGTCAAGTATGTCTTAATTGTTCATTAGATGGATTTCATTTAATCCTAGCAGTTTAAAGAGTTTAACAGGCTGCTCAGGACAAGCTGAAATTAGCAGCATGAAGGTAAAGTTGCATCTATAGTCACTATGTTTTGGTTTCTTTGACTTTACTGAAAAGAAATGAGTTGAATCTTCAGTGAATTTCTCTATATTTTATTTTAAAAAACTATTCATTTGGATTCAGAATGATTTAGCATCTAGCGTTTGTTTATGTTAATTTTGGCTGAAGTTGTGGCTCTGTTTTCCATTGCAGCTCACCTATCGCTTTATCAAATAGAGTTTTATCTGTCTTATCTGACTTAGTTGCCTCTGAGAAGTAAACAACTTCAAGCTGTGTGCTGCTTTCTCTGAGAATGGTTGTGATTTGGGAAAACTCCAAAAATACATGGTTGCTTAATTCAAGCACGTAATGCCAAATGTCTTTTGGGTTATGAGGCTGAACACGCATGTGATTTTTCTCTTTGGTAGCTCTGGCATCCACAGGGTGTTCTCCACCTCACATGCCTCAGAACCGTGCATCCTCAGTTAAAGTTAAAGTGGGTAGATGACATGCAGCAGTGGAATCGACAATGACATTAAACAAATGTGTATATGCAAAACTGCAGTAGACGGCACAAACGGAGCATATATAAATCACTAATATAAAGGACAGCGGAATCATAAGAATTCTGTCATTCCAAATAAACAGGAGCCATAATATTCCTGCAGCAAGTTGCACGTCCCTCAAAGACAGTGGTGTTTATTTTTGACAAACATGTTTATGTTTTATGATCTAAAATTTCTCAAAATTTGCAACCTTTATCATGAAATTCAGGCTTTTCTCCTGAAATCACAATTCATTTTCTTGTAAAATCCCATTTTTCAAAAAAATTAAAAAAAAGAGCAAATCGTTATGTAAAATTGCAAAATTTTGACTTTAGTTTTTTTTAACAACCAAGACTTTTTATCGTACAATCAGAAATGTCACAAAGTTTTTACATTTTGAGTTAAAATTATAAGTTGTAAAATTGCAATTTATATATATAGATGTATGTATATATACATATATATATATATATATAATTTCAAATTTCTGTCTGAAAATCCCAAATTTTTGTCATAAAAAATAATCACACTTTTTGTGGTAAAATCTTGTGCAAAATTGTTTGCTAAATCCCCTCACCTCAGTTATTCCACTTTTTGACGTCAGTCTATTAAAATCTTGTCCTTGCATGCTCTGGTGGGCCAGATAAAATGAAGTGGCGGGCTGGATTTTGCCCGTGGGCCTTGAGTTTGCCACGTGTGCTCTAAGATATTTTCTGTGGCTGAACTATTGAAACCACCTCGGTTCACGATGTTATTGAGGACAGAACCTGTGAACAGCATTTCGTCTACTGAACAATAAGTTTTGGGGGCAAAACAATAGCCTCCTATAATTTGTGGAGGGCGTTGGTCTGTAAGAAGGTAAGAGCAGAGCAATAGCTTTGTAAACTAAAATATCCATCCATCCATCATCTATACCCGCTATTTCCAGTACAGGGTCCCAGGGGTCCCAGGGGTCCCAGGGGTCCCAGCTCACTTCGGGCGAAAGGCAGGGGTACACGCTGGACAGATCACCAGTCCATCACAGGGCAAACAAAAATATGCCAGTTCTTAAGTAAATGGGACAACACAACAAACTGCGCAGCAGGAGAATTCCCTCATGATAACTGTGGGTGTGGGTGTACAGACTTACTTGAATTCAGTCCAGTTAATGCAGCTGCCTTACTTCACAGAAAAGAAAACAGCCACTGTGGACAGCTTTTCTTTCAGTTTGCCAGTAAAGCAAAGGGCAAAGATTTTACATAATTTGAACAGGATCGGCATGCATGTAGTCTGCTCCCATGATCAAGCTACGGTGATAAGTAAGCTTTGAATTTCAAACTCTTTGAATCTCTGTTCAAAGAACTTCACAGATAAACGCTGCGTATGAACTCCAGTATCTGGCCCCTGTGAACGGCCATGATGACCCATCTGTGCCTCTGTTGTCTAAACTGTTTCCTTCAATTTCGATGAATCTTAAAGAACTTAAAAACTCTATTGATTCACTGAAGCCAGCTTGTTTAGATTGTCAGCATAAACAGCTTGAAAGACTTCTTTTCCTGCATGTATTGCTGATATACATCTTACAAACACATCCTTACCCAACTTTCCAAGTATGTACATACACAAGAGATTAGACAGAACTCAGCTTTTGTTGTTTTCTGTTCTTCTTATATATCATATCATAATACAAACTGATTTGGGGGTGATTATTTTTCTTTGTCTAGCAGTTTTTTTCATGTTATGTTACTTCTGTTTCTCCTAATCAATTTTATGAGCCATTTCATTCTACTCTTTGCACTCGAATTACTTCTGGGAAAAGATGGCTAAAGGGACCTTTTCTTGCTTACACTGCAACAGCTGAACGGTAACAAATTACACCAATATTACAGTAGCCACACAGTAAAACAATGTAAACACTGCTGGCCTTTAAATCAGTCTGGAATGGTTAGTTGCCACATTAGTTGTGGCAGTAAAACGTTAATGTGCCACTCAAACAGTAGATGCAAATAGTGGTGACGGTGAGGTTTCACAAATCAGTATAGCAGCACTGTGAAGACAGAAAGAAGCTGAAGAGGTGGAGGGGTGGGGGTGGGGGGTAAGGGAAACAGACGGTGGAAGAAGAGGACAAGGAAGGGGAAGCATCCAGGGATTCATTGTGGCT
>JBAMYA010089340.1:0-22029 GCA_037176975.1 Arrhamphus sclerolepis | reverse complement strand
CCTTTATCAAGTCCCACCCTCTCTGTTTCTGTTGCTAGATCGGAAAAAATTATCATCTCTCCCCTCCACTCCCATTGGAAAAACGGGTTTTTACATTGCTTTATTGCTGAATAATATACCAAAGAAAACCAACAGCAACTGGTTATTAATGAAAAGGAACAGGTACCGTAGAGTGAGTTTCAAGAAACTGGGTTTTTCTGTGAACATGGGATGTTTTGATTTGTTTAGTTAACAGCATGGCAGAGTAAGCAGCTGATGCTAGCAGCCTCCCACCAACATACTTATCTTTGAAAACTATATGTGGCAGGGCTCTCAAATATCTTTTTTACAAATGCCCCAAGCACACCGTTTAACCATTTTAAGAAAAATAAAATGGGCGGTTGTAGCTATGGGTTGTAGCGTGCTTCCTAGCCTACTTTGTTTTGGTGGTACAGCTAGGAGCTAAGGGAGTCAGATATTTTGTCCAAACAGATATTTCGCCCCGGATGTAGCAACGGAGAATGACTTTTCTGGTTGGTCAGTCAGGGACCAATCAGAAGGCTGATAAAGAGTCCATTGGTGAACCTGAGGCATTAAACTGATTTGTCCCTTGTGATTGCCATATTTTTAACTGTGCATGATGCAGCTCAAAGGGAGGAAAGGTAGAGCGAAAAAACAAAAGGTCTACTTATGAGACATTGAATAGCCAAAGTGACACCAGTCTAAAAATGTCTGTTTTCTCTTTCACTATCAACGGTGACAGCTTCTCCTGAAAACATGAGTGCCAAAGTGGTGCGAACATATAAAAAATGTAATTCTGTACAGACAAACTGTCGGAATGTTTTTTTTTTTTTTTTTTTGCAAATATCCAGTAAAATAGAAGGAAAAACTGGGATGAAAAGGGTCCATCATTTTTGCCCTTGATTCTCCCTCTCTTCACACTTCAGACATCTCCAGCCAGTCTGCACCCACTCACAACCAATCATCAGTTCCACCATCACAATGTTCTCTGCACCACCCTACCTGTCCATCACTGACACTGATTACACATAACAACAGCTCTATCTTTGTATGAACAGGAACAGTGTGATGGGAGGGAAATCAGTGGGTAATTTTAATTTTATTGTACTGGTGGATGAAATATTGCCAAAGCAATTATGGGTTATATAATGTTTTGTTCCCACCCCATAAAGACATTTTCTTCTTTATTTGTTGCCCTAATTTTCTAAGTGGGTTCTTTATTATGTCAGATTACTTTATAGTGTCCCTCTTTGAAGAGATGAAGGGCTTATCACGGTGGATAAATGCTGCTGTTTTGGAAAGATTAAGGTCTGAAGGTTCACTTGACAAAGGAACAAATGATGGTAGTATCCAGTGTTGCCAGATACAGTGAAGGATTTCCAGCCCAAAATGACTACAAAAAAACACCACAACACGAACCCCCCCAAAAAACAAACAAACAAACAAACAAACAAACAAACAAACAAACAAACAAACAAACAAACAAACAAACAAACAAAAACAAACAAACAAACAAACAAACTCAAAAATTCCCAAAATATTTACTCAATGTTTAGTTTGCTTTTTAACTGCTGTGGACTGTATCCTGCTTGACACAACTGATGTGGGACACAGGAGCTCCAGCTTCTGGAGCAGCTCCATGGATGCAGGTAAACGAGTTTGATGCTGGACCAGGAGTTCTTTCAAAAGGTCTGCGGTGTGAAAATGTTTATTTTTTAATCAGCTGAGAGAAAGCTGGCCTCCAACTTCTGACCATGTGTGATCCCCAAGGCAGCATCTGTGGGCAAAAGGTAAACAGTGGACGAGCTTAGGTCCATATCCCTGTGTTTCTGTGTTGACATGTAGTCTACAGTCGGTTTCTAACCTGTTCATAGCTTTTATCTCTGACAGTACAGGACAGAGAAAATGCAAAGTGATCAAGGATTCTTTCCACCAAATCTGGAGAGATCGTTTTTAAAGGGCACCCTCAGCTGTTCACTGTCTGATAAACAGTCCTCACTTTAATGCTTAGCTGAATAGGCAAAGTTGTAAGTCTCAAAGATCATATATTCAATATTGCTAGGGAGCTGCTGCATTGCTTTTTTTTTAATTTTTTTTTTTTAGCTACAATGTCTAAGGAGTGACACCTGATTAACTGCAGGTCCGGTTGCTTCTGTTTGAGTAGTGTAAACATAGGATGATGATGCTTCCTGATCATGATGCTTGCTCTGCCCGCTGCTATGCCAACCAAATTTGCAATATCCAGGGTATTAGCATTTAGAAAGTCAATGATGGCATCTACAATCCCTGCAGCATCAGTGCCTGAAAGTTCAATCAGCCCCAGATAGTACAAAAGTACACCACCAAAACAGACTTGATCACAGTTGTACATTTGGTTCTGTGCATTTGAAAAGGTCCAACCTTTACCCACAGAATATCAGACAAATCACCCACTGCATTAATTGAAGTGTGGCAAGCCATGCATGCAGAGTTCACGGTGTTTTTGGTCATCACAAATTAGCATTACTCATTGATGCCACCATAAAGTGACTGAGGGGAGGCATTTTGTTTCTTTGGTCCTTCAGGTCTTTCAAGTGGGCCCATATGTCCATACTGCAAAATTTAGTTTTTGATGGTGCTATCCACAGTTTAAGGTCACTGTCGCTTTCCCACTCTCTTCCTGTAACTCTTCTTACATTTTGCCCATTTCGGCATCTTTTCACAAAATCAACTCCTACAGCTTCATTAAAAGTAGCTTCACATTAGAATCAAAACCAACCAATCTGGCAACACTGGCTGCATTAGTGCAGCAAGGGGTGCAGATTTTGTCTAAATGGGAGCTTGGATCTTCAGACCAGGACATGGATGGGCTGTAATCCTCTGACATGTGCGCTCTTCCTCACGTGTATACACAACTACTGCACTGCAGAACAGTGTAAGGCACAGAAACATGCTGTTAATGCAGCCCGCACTGCTGTAATCCTATGCATGTAGACTGCAAATCCTCATACCTCACAATAACTGTGATGTTTGTTTTTTTAACCCCACATTACAGGGAGATTTATGCCATCAGTTGTGTCTTATTTGCACTCTCAAAGAAACAGATTAAACTCATGGCAGTGTCATTTTGGGAGGGATGGGGTCACCTAGTGTCATCACATCAGTGCCTTCATTTTCCCCTCTCACTTACATCGGAGATGAACCTCTAATGAGCTGATTGTGTTTATGCATGGTTACAAGGTCTCTGTCTCTGTGATTGAATTAGAAATGATCTTTGAAACGGACTTTTTTCTGAGAAACTTCCCTTTATTTATTTATCTATTGATTAATTTTTACATTTTATTTTATTTCTTTAGATTTGTCACTTGGTGCTTTTTTCAAAGAGGTCTTTCTCCCATATATTCTCACATATATTGACGTTTGATGTTTGTACAATTGTAAAAGCTGATGTAGTGTGTGTGCATGTGTGTATGTGCGTGTGCGTAATCAATTTTATAATTCTATTAAACACTAGAATCTTTTGATTAAAAAGCATAATTTTACATCCCAAAACTTTTGAGTAGAGAGACTCCTGTTTTCTCCAACAGTTGTACGACTGTGTTGTTGCATGAATATGGTGTTTTAGGGTGTTCATTCAGAGCATTTCAAAACATATCCTTTAAATGATTTGCTCCAGCCATACAGCCATAACTTACTGTATTACAGTTTTGCATATTTGGGCACTTTTTTATTCAGAAGATTAATATTCATCATCATCAGCCCTTTCAAGGCCTGAGACTGTGTACTTTTAACACTTCAGATATCCTAAGTGAAAACAGCTGCCTCGCCTTTATTTTAATATGATATCATCAAGTTTAAAGCCATAGCCTAATCTGTATTAGGTTGCACATGTTATAAACAGATGCATATGGCTTGACAGTGCTGTCTCCACTGCATTCCAATACAATGCGTGTTTTTGTTTCAACCTGTTGTATGAATTAGCGCTCCATACATACCGCTGTGTTTATGTCAGTCCTCTGCTTTTAAAAGAACGTGATAAGGAGAGTGATTGTGGAAGAGGTGTTTGTGTTTATATTTGGTGTGAGAGACGTGCCAGTGTGCTGAAGGATGCATCACCTCACGTGCTCTGGTGAATGTTGAGAGTTGACACACTTTCTGAATCTGAAGAAATGTCAAAGATTGCTCGCGCTGCATTGACACAAACAACACATACATGCAACCTAAATAGCTCATTTAAACCTCTGATATATGAGCTCCATGATCTCGAGCTGTCGTGAGAGAAGCACGTGTGTTGACTGTTTTATGTCCTTGACAATGACAAACTATTTTCTCACAAGTAAATCTTTATTTATTCAGGCTTTGATTTGAGGCTTGTTTCAATTTTTGGCTTCCATTGTTACTATTTCATGTTTTTGTCTAACTATAAGCTTGACATTTTTAAATAAAATAAAAATAAATTCTTCTGTTTTTGTGTTGATATTGTAAAATTTTCATGATGAAGTTTCTTTAATAAGACTTAATTTATACAATCAAGCAAAATCAGTAAATCAGGTGTACACATGTCATATCATTTTTTTTGGTTTACATTCTGCAGCATGTCTGAATATTATCACTATATGATCCAGGGGGCTTCAGATAGCAGACGTGTAATGTTGCAAATTTACCCTTGTGCATGGAAAGCTTGCATCACACACTGGCCACTGTTTCTCGTGTCACTCTGTGGCTTCGGCCAACATGCTGTATGTGGTCATGTGACGCTGTGCCACCTCTGTCAGGTGTGTGAAATTTACCTAAGTGACATGATAACTGCATAAAAATGTTTACAGATTTCAACATGGAGCATGTTTTACCATCTATAAGATAGTAAAATGTATCTAAGGGCAAGCCTGGACTGAATTTTGATGCAAATGTGTCTGGCAATAGTACATGCTTTGCTTCTTCAACATTTCCCAGATGTTGTTTTTTTGTCTTGGGAGACTTTCAACCTCACTGTCACGACTCTGCATGCTAACAGTGGATGAGGTGTTGAGTATTTATCTAGTGCAACTATGTCAAGAGCCCTATCTATAGGATTAACAGATTGTAGACTTCAACCACAGTCTTGGCTGTCTGCTCGTGATTCAAATATGTCTACGAGCATATATATACGCATATACGCATATGTGTGTGTGTAGTTCATATAAGAGCTGTCTGTCTTAAAACTGTTAATACTGTTCAGTTACTGTCCCAGTAACTGAACTAAACAGTGTGGGTTTGCCAAAATCCCTTAACCTTCTTCTCACAGAAGAGGACCACAGCCAAATGACCTTGGAACTGGTCCAGTCATGGCCACTGCACTGGAGGGTTTAACAGGAATTTAGAAAGCTCCCTTTTCCAGTTTGTAAAAATAAATTGAACAGTGAAGGGCAGTCTGGCAGTCTTTTGAGAATATCTAATCTTTCTGTGGGTCTTAGCTTCATGTCAAATTCATGGTTATATTGTGCCTTGCACTCCGGTCATGTAATCATCTTTTTAGTTGTACCCAAGAGCCTGTCAGCGGCTCAGTGCCAGACAAGAGATGATAAACTGCATTGAGAATGGACAGGAGCCATCTCAGTCTCCGTTTAATCATACCATGTCCTATGTGTATGTGTGTGTTTGTGTGACTTTGTGACCATTAAAGTCTGTGGCAAAGCATAAATCCAGGATATATAATTTCCTCATACTTATTTCCTGCAGTATTTGGGCTTTACTGCTTTATAAAGTAAAGTAGTGATGGCATTTTTGTGGTGCTGGTTCTAAATTAAATAAATCACTATTGGTAGACCTGAGTAAATGGAGGCAATATTAAATATTGTAACAATCAGCCCCTTAAACTTATTTGTAATGAAAGCACAGCACAAAGCAATATTTTAGATTTCTTGAATAGTTCAGCTTATGTATTTTTATTTCCTTTTTTCAAATATTATAATCTACACGCATATTTTGAATAGGTATGTTGTTTCTTTTTTTTTTATTGGGTATTGATATGCAAAGCAGAGACAAAAAAAGCATAAGAAATACTTGATTAATCCATTTCATTACAGAAAAGACCCTGCAACTGTCACTTGTAGACGACCATAATTGGTAAAATTAGATGACTTTTATGTCTTCCCCATGTGTCAAATAGACAGCCATTGAATTGTTTCCTTCACTTGTAATCCCCGTACATATCCCTGCATGTATTTGTCTGTTATACTTGGCACGCTGCATTCTTTTATTTATAAATAGCCACTACACGGCCTGAATTGTCAACAGTATGCAGTATTTTTAGTGGAGGATTAGGTGTTTGGTGACCCGCGAGGATTTGGTTAGCAGGTTCATCTGGCTTGATGTGATTTGAGATGATAGCTCTGCAAAACGATCCTGCAAAGCTCCAGACAGGTAAGATCAGCCTTTTTCCACTGCACATATGCCAGGTACCAGGGCAGAAGTGGGAAGTGGTGCTATGTGTGTGAGATATTTTGCTTGTGTCTTTGCAAGCCAGTATACACACACAAACACACATAATTTACTGTACTTTACTGTACTGTACTTTACATTTACTGTATATAAGAAAGAAATTTTTTTGTGTTCCTGGCAATACCACAGATAATGCTTGTTAATTTGAACATAACGTTCCCTTCCACTGCCTTCATATCTTTCATCTGTTTCATATCCATATTCACTCAACACCTCCATATTAGCTTGATCCTCATCCAATATTCTGGCCTTACAAGGATGAATACAGACCTTGCTCAACCTTTCCACTCACCCCACGATTCAATCTTTTCTACAGCAGTCTTCATTTTGCAGAAATGGTGACAGACAGGGAATTTATTCATTCCTGGAATCGGTGTTGCCAAATATCTTTTAATGAATGTTTATTACGCTAGAGTTACGCGATGCTGCAGAACAGATGACGATGGAAAAGAACTGGAAAGGCTCACACAGGGTAATGGTCACTTCCATGTAAAAATGTCAGTGCGGGGTCCAGATCCTCTCAAGCGTATGACGGCTACGTATCTCCATAGAATGTCATTTAGCCATTTTACCCAGTTATAGTTTATACATGTATTCCGAGCGGATGTTCTGCAGATGTAGGTTTAAGTTTTTGCAGTTATTGTCCTTAACAAAACTGCACTTCTTTCATGCTTACGTACTACACAGGATCCCAACTCTTCCTCCTCATCTTCCAAAGGCCTCAGAAAAAGCAATGAAAAGTGCTCTTCCTTTTTTTTTTAATATTACAACAAAAACATACAACAGACATGAAGGAGCAATTAACTGAGGAGAAAAGAGGAGGAAAGGAAAAAGATAGCACACAAAATAATAACAATAATAATGATAATAATAACAATAACAAATTTGCATTTTGTATGCAAATGCATTGAAAATAAGCAAAGTTTTACAAGTAGTCAACAGGTTTCACACCATGAAAATTATGGACTCAGTGAACAAAGAGACGGGTGATCTTCTCTGACATTGATCCTGCTGATAAAGATGTACTTCAAATGAGGCTTTTAAAAAAAAAAAAAGTATTAATTTATTTTAATTTAATTTAATGTAATTTATTAATTTATTAGGTATTATCTTTTAGCAAAAATATCAACAGATTTCTTATTCTGTGAAAAACCATGCATACTTTTTCACCTCAGAGGGTAGTATCCCACTGTCAGGTTAACGTAGCTTCTTGCTGTATAATTTTACAGCAGCCTCTGACATTGACTCAAATAAACACAAGGACAGACAGTGGGCGCACTGGAACCCCATAAAATTCTCCATAAATGTTCGAGTTACATTTTTCACCTCTTTGTAGCCTCCAGTTCATTAAAATATTGTATTACTGCATTTAGAGTAAAAGTATTTAGTTATTTTTCTTGAACATTCACCATGTTTAATCAATGTTTTGGTATGGGAGAGAGCAAGCACAGTCTGATTTATCGTGATATTGAATGAACAAATGCGATATTAACTGTTATTCTTTTATGGAATATGCTTAATTGTTTAATCAAAGCATAAATGTGAAAAACGATCCATATTACATTGGCTGCATGTTTCACTCAGTCACTCCAGGATACCTGACACCTGATAGAAATGAGATTTTGATTTTGATTTTTGAGAAAGTTTATTTTTCCTGTAAACACACACAGTAGGTGATGTGTTATGCCTTAAATCTCCAGCATATGTGGATTCCTCCCCAGGTCTTCTTCCTTGGTGGTTTAAAAAGTGGTAGATACATTAACATACATTATACAACATACAAATTTATCTGGGCTATTTTAGAATATCTGTAAAATATATAATGGATCATTTATTTGAATATTTTATTGGTTTATGCTATCATGTACTGTAAGCATATATATAAAACTTTTTTCTTTTAAGTTTAATCCTTTTTTAGGGAATGAAGCATCGTTTCAATGATTTTTAAATGGTGCAAAGCTTTTACCTGTGTCTTTAAATAACTATGCTCAACTGAGAGCCTTGTATGAGCTCTGCTGCCCCGTGAACTAACTAGAAAATTACACACATCTGCCTGAGAAACACTGGACACCAAATGTCCAGTTGTGCTTTATGTTTTTCTATTTGGGCTCACAAAAGTTATCTTGGACAGAGCAATATTCTGTGAAGTCCAGTGAAGCTGCCACAACATTAATTCAACATAATATAGACAAACTCAGTCACATTGTTAGCATGCTTGCTTTCATCATGGTTCTTTTTCTGCCATGTTATGTTGGGAGATAAAAGCTTACAGAAGTTGATTTCACTTAACTTGTTTATGACAGCGATAATGTTGAGGCAGCTGGCTGACTTTGAGGACGGAGCAGGCGGTGTGTGTGTGTGTGTGTGTGTGTGTGTGTGTGTGTGTGTGTGTGTGTGTGCGTGTGTGTGCCCTCACGCCATTGTTGTGTGGATTCAGAGTGAGTTTTGTTTTTGATGTTCTTTCTTCAACAGATCAACAGATTCAAATCTGTCTCCTTCCTTTTGTCAAGGTTGGAGGAACTCTGATCCTATCAAAATGTTTTCCTTTTAAATGAACACAGTTGCATATGAGAGCTGGATTCCAACCTTCTGTCATCTGTACATCTCAGTTTCTCTCTCACTATGTCCGTGCCACGTGCCTCAGCAGGACTATGAAAAGCCTCTCGTGCCTGTGTGTCCCGTTTCTTATAAGGTCATGGAAATAATTTTCCCTGCTGTAATTTCCTTTGCAAAGGTTATTAATCATTTCCCAGTTTGCACTGCAATGTTCCAGCTGAATTCCCTTGAACAAGTATGAAATGTGATTGGTTATACCAAAACATTGCAGATAATATGTGATGGAGTTGCAGTCTATTCAGGTTGTACACCATCTCCTACCTCATGACAGCTGAGATAGTCTCAAGCTCCCTTCCCCTTCCTCCCCTCTTCTCTGTGACCCTGACTAGGACAGAGGCAAATACAGAAAGTGAATTAAAGAATATCAGATCATTAATTGATTTACATAAGGCCTCTCAGTCATGTGCTGCATAGGACTGGAATCCCTCATGCTATTCTTGTACCATTTAACAACAACAGTTTGACTAGGTTGCACCTTGGCATCCCTTTTGAAGTCTAATCTGCTGCAGTCACTTTAACAGACAGGTCCACGCAGTGGTGCTTGGTTAATTTGACATCTGTTGAAAGGCTGAAGCTTCAACTCTGAATGATTTAAATCGATATTTTCAACTTCTCCCATCCACTGCTGTTTATATAACATAGTTTAACTTGCTTCTTAACTTGAATGAGAACACTGTAAATGAAAGTTTGTGTGCCTTGGATCCTCTCATGCAGACGTTCGAGGATGTGAAGTGAAAGATCAGCTTTTTTTGTGTTAACTTCTCTCTCATTGTTATGTGATTAAACCTGATCAGGGCTTAACATGTTATCATTTATGGTTACACTAGACACTATGACGGCAAATTTGACGTTTGAAAACAGGAAACTGTTGGTTTACAGCCAAATCTGTTTCAGTTTATAAATGCAACTTTTGTGGTCTAAAGAGGATGGGAAAGCCAAAAACATTTGGAAACAATCATCTTGTTGCACAAATTTGGTTCTTCAGCTCTGACTGGTTTCAGCCAATATTAGTTGCTGAAAGACTCAGATACTAGCTAACATTTTATTTATTTTTTTGGTACATGGATCAGATGCACAGTCAGGACATGCTGTTATTTATCTTATGTTAGATATTAGACAGAAAGAAGGCATACATTTAGAAATGGCCAAAATCGGTATCAGCAGATCAGACTTTCAAGAAAATTGCTGGAATCAACCAATAAAACTGCAGTTAGCGTGTCTAATTTGTATGGGTATAAATGTTTAAAATGAAGATATATATCTTCATTGTGATGTGGTCACACTTGGAAGATAAGTGTCGTAGCATGTTTGGACATTCACATGTGACTTATATGTACGACATGTACATGTTTTATAGAGCCGCAGCTATTTTCCATTGGTTTGTCATGGCCCATTTTCCTCATGGGTGCCAAGAGGCAGGATTAGAGGGATTAGAGCTAAGTGTTCCCGCCACAGCCAGCCAGTGACCAGCCACAATGTGTAGCACATATACACAAACAATACACCCTAAAATAGACTATAAATATGCTAACATTCACTAATCAGCCATTTAAAGGTTTCTCTCTGCTTTCCCACCAGGAGTTAGATGGTATGGTATTCAGTGATCGGCTTATTCAGATATTGTTTTTCCTGCTACTGTGTGTCCTGTGTCGAGAAGGACAAAGAGGATGCAAGATGAGGATTATAGTTTCCACTCTGATCAGTGCACGAGCTCTTAGGTAGCAAATACGTCAGCCTTAGTCACTGCATCTAATTTTCATAACACCACATCCTCACGTTCGAAGGAATCTTTGAGATTACATGTAAACAACAACAAACTGGCATCAGTACAAACTCCTATGAAAACAAACTGTTGACAGCAAATTAAGCAACAGAACTGCATGTATTATTACTACTACATGGAGCAGATTTAGAATTTATGAGAAAAGGTATTTGTGTTTGTAAATATGCAGATGTAACCATTAGATGCCCCTTCAAACGAGCTACGTGAAAGTGCTGTTGCACATAAATGTGCATGTTATAAAAACAATCTATAAAAATGTAAAGAAAAAAATTCAAGCTATATTTTTCTTTTTCTACTTTTTTTTCTTAAGTATCAGTATCAGTATCATTCCTAATCATACATATCAAATAGTGAGGAAGTTCTAAAATGTTTAACCCTTGAATTGCCAAGTGTTTGTCATGATTCAGCTCCACTTTATGCTCTGAATACCACAATAATTGATATACTTTGAGTACACTTAATGCAAACTGGATTATTTATGGTTTGATTATTGATGCCTGGTATATGTGAAACATTGATAATAACACACACACACACACATATATGTGTGTGTATGTATATATGCATACACACTGTAATGTTATATTTCATAAATTTCATAAAATAAGCTATAAAAATGTTTGAATATATTTTTTTTAACTTCTTTTAAAACACCACAGTCCTCATCACAGATAGCAAAAATTGATCAAATGGGTAAAATATGGTGAATGGATTGAATGGGTTTCAATGCACACATTTTTGTGTGTAGGATCTTTCACATGATTATTTTAGTCCATGATAATTACAAGGCTAAAGATGAAAATACATTTAAAAAAATTAATAAGATTCAAAAACGGAAACAACTGAATTCAGCTTTGTCCTCCCTCTTGTCTCCCTATCTGTCTCTCTTTCCCTTCCCCCTCCCACTACTGCCTTTGTTTGTACTCTTCTTTGCCTCGAAGGGTTTCCACCCAACAACCTGCTTTGGCTGCTCGTGATTTGTCGGTTTGTGGGGCTGGGGCGGGTCGATGACAGGCTGGACAGAGCTTTAGCGGTGGTGATCCAGCTCCAGCTGTCAGTGAGCAGTCAGCCACCAGCGAAGTCACAAGCTGGATGTGTTTGTTTGTCCCATCTGCTGCAGCAGCGCGTGTCCAAACCTGATCGTTTTATCGCGTAAAAGCGCTGTCTGATCTTTCTCAGCTAGAAGAGCACCCAGAAAAGGAGCGGAAAGGGAATTACATATCATCTAAACCTGCGCTATCTATTCTGCCTCTGTGTTATTTCCGTCTTCCTGTCCTTTGTTTTCGGGCAGCAGAAATCCAGACAGCACAGGCAAAACAGATCATCCCAGTCGTCCCTGCGAGCATCGTGGGAAAAGCTTTGACAGGACACACTGAGACTTTTGATTGGTGGATCTACGGTGTGTGAGGGTCCATGACAGAGCCCTACCTGCGCGCGCCTATGTGAGGAGTCTAATGCCAGCGGCCGTGTGGTTAGAGATAGAGGAGGATGAGTCCGGCTGTGGAGGCTCAGGCCCAGGAGGCCATGGATGCAGAGCAAAAGCAGCAGCATAACCAACTGCAAAATCAACTGCAGAACCAGTTGCAACAGCAGCAGTGCTACATGGACAAAGGGGTGATGCTTGAGCCCTTCGTGCACCAGGTGGGGGGGCATTCCTGCGTCCTGCGCTTTGGGGAGCAGACCATCTGCAAGCCACTCATTCCCCGAGAGCATCAGTTCTACAAGAGTCTGCCTGCTGCTATGAGGAAGTTTACCCCCCAGTACAGAGGTAATGAAAACTAACCTCCTCTAACCTTAGTGTATCTGTTGCACTGTTTATATGCATATCTCCATCTTTATTTGTGTGATCTGCATGCTTATATTGAAGTCAGAAGAGAATGGGATTCTTGTGCAACCTAATTACTCACACAGGTCAAGGGTACATTTTGATATTTTTGAGGAAACGGAGCTCCTCACACCTGCAGGAGAGTTTGTTTTTAGGTGGCTGCCAGCCACTAGATTGCTCACAAGAGGGTGCTGTACCTGATAGGGAGCATGACTGCTACAAACAGTTCACTCACTTGTACTGTTCTGTTCCTGAAGGCTGCACTAACTCAGGTAAGTGAACTGGATGGGAGCTTGGTGAAAAATGATACCAAATGGAGGTTTACCTCACTTGGATCCAGAAATCCAAGGAGCTGCAAGTGGAGGTCAGCTGAAAAGGTATCGCCTAAGAAAATGACCAGATGACTGTGGCTTAGCCAGCAGGCTTGATAAGTCATCTCCATGCCTTTTTTAAGACTTTCCAAAATAGAATACAGAGAAATGGGATCAGCAAACAGTCACAGTTGAACAGGTTAAACATGCCCCTTTTAGAGTCTCTCTATCTGCATTCCTCATGCGTCTCCTCAAGCCCATGAGTTTTTACACATTCTGTTCTAAAGGTGTACGTGAGAACCCTCAGAAGCATTCTTTCTTTCTCCCTTTCTTAAACCCTATCTTAGACACTGTCTCACAGGCCAGCTGGACTTCTGTGTCCTTAACAGCTTAAATGAAAATCCATCTGTGTGCCCTAAATGTTAAGTTCCAAAATACTGAGCCGCAATCTTACAAAATACTAAATCTAAGATATGTAAATGATTTATTTTCATTGCTTTAGCTTCTTTTACAGCATGAGCAATGCTGATGAAGGTTGTGAGACTGAAAAATAAATGAGTGCTTCACATGTTACTGTACTAGAAATCTGGGAGCTTTGTGAATTTTGTGAATGTTTACTCATGCAAGTGGTTATTTGTTGTCTTTTATGGACTGAAACTAACAGCTTGTCAGGATCATAAAGTGTATAATTATTTTAATTCTTTTATATACTGTTACTTTTGTGTTTTCTACCTGCCCTGCAGTGTATATGTATTGCTAATCGTTTTGATACTAATGAATAAACCGAATTTTTACTTGATTATTTATGGCCCTTTGTGTCTTTTGTGTTTGGGCTATTATTTTAGCACCCTCATATGTTGTGGTACCTCACTGCCACTGTCACATCCAATCTTTTCAGTCTCACTGCCAGAATTGTTACACCACGGAATAAACATTTGTGTTTTAACTTTAGATTTTTATTAGTATGACACACATTCTTTTCTCTGTTCTCTGTTTTCTCTGCTCTTTTCTCAGGAGTGGTATCAGTAAGCTTTGAGGAGGACGATGAAGGGAATCTTTGCCTGATCGCCTACCCCCTCCATAGTGACCCACCAGGAGACCTGGAGAACAAGGATCACTCTACGGACTGTGAGCCAACGATGCTCAAATGGGGGAAAATGATGACATCCTCACTGCTCGTGGACAGCGAAAATCACAGCAAAGATGGCCGAGGCCGTAACTCTTTCATGGACAAGAGGTGAGACAGATGAAAAATGTACCTGCGATGCAAAGTATTACTGCCCATGAAAATTCATTTATGGACTGTGGCTACTTTTCCACAACACATCTTTGATTTTCCATGAACGGTAAATGTGTAGTCTTTGTAAATGTAATAAGGATCTCTCTCGCTGTCAGTGCCCACAAGCTGCAGGATGACATGGAGCTGGACTGGCTGCAGCAGGCTGAAGTGCTCCACTACAGACTGGAGCACGGCCACAGTAACGCTGCCCCACAGCTCACACACAACCCCTGGAGCATCAAGTGTCACCAGCAGCACCTCCAGAGGATGAAGGAGAATGCCAAGCACCGCAACCAATACAGTATCCTTTTACAGACTGAAAACTAATCCTTTTGTAAAATTCCTTCTTTGATTCCAAGCCAGGAGACGCTGAATGTGAGCCACACATGGCTACCAGTGACCTCAGCTTGTTCCTGAGACCTGCTATCTAATACATTGTCTAGCTATCAGTTTCTAAATTCAGTGGAGCTTTGCTCAGTAGCCACTTCCATCAGTTATTTGATATTACACAAATATCACATAACAGCTTTTGGAGGGATATGTGTTGTTGTTGTTTTTTATCTGGCTTTACAAAACATTTTAAGTTGTCAGCAAGGTGGCCATGTTTTCTTAAGTTGCCTTCCTTGACTAAATATCCCAGAATTCATCTTACTAGAAAACCTGACATGGCTACATGCTGTGCCATGTGTGCTAGACCTGAAGATGGGCACAAGGCAGCATGGAGATGACGCTTCAGAAGAGAAGAAGGCCATGCAGATCCGCAAGTGCCAGCAGAGTACATCTGCTTCAATAGGAGTCCGCCTCTGCGGCATGCAGGTACACTTTGAGACCACGACAAGCCTCTGCGTACATCACTCTGTGTTTTAAAGGATCAGTTTACGAGTAGCTACCATTTAAAAGCTTGCCAGCATCTCTGCTGCCATCAAAATACCTGATTCTGAAAAAGAAAATTTGAAATGCATTTTATCTATAATGGCACAAGAGAAACATGATGATTATCACTCACAGTCAAATAATAATCATGTGTCATATTTGGAGCTGCTCAATTTGATTCTACACATTTGTAGAATTTTACATGTAAAACTGTTTATTTTTTTATGACAATACAGGTTAAACAAAGTTATTAAATTCAATTTTTTCTTGGGAAACTTTTTCAACTTCATTTGTCTTCTCGGTCACTGCAGGTGTACCATTCTGATACTGGCCAGCTAATATTCATGAACAAGTACCACGGTCGCAAATTGACCCTGCCGGGCTTCAAGGAGGCTCTGTACCAGTTCTTCCACTCTGGGCGGTGTATACGTCAGGAACTGCTTTCCCCAGTGCTGAACAGGCTCAGAGAGATGCAGGCTGCTCTGGAAGCCTGCGAATCTTATCGTTTTTACTCCAGTTCGCTGCTCATCATCTATGATGGAGCACCACACAGAAAACACACACGCCGACGCACTGAAGATGGGCTCTCTGAAGACGAAGAGGATGAGGACGAGGAGGTGGATGCTGAACCAGAAATGGAGGAGGATGATGAGGAGGAGGAAGAGAGTGAAGTGGCAGGCGCACTCGGCTTTCCACACGCCTCCTCAGCATCGAGCGATGGCACCAACAGTTGCTCCAGCAGCAGTAGCAGCAGCGGGAGCTCAGGAATCAGCCAGGCTCGCCTGTCCCAGCAAGAACATCATAGCCCTGTGGTGGATGTGAGAATGATAGACTTTGCCCACACCACATGCAGAGATTACCGTGAAGACAGTGTTGTACACGAAGGAAAGGACAGTGGCTACATTTTTGGTCTTCAGAACTTGATCACCATAATCTCTGAGCTGGAGAACCACAGCACAGACTAAAAACTGACATGGAGAACAGGTATTCAAGCACAGTGACATGAGGATACATTCTCAGACCTTTGGAAGAACTCGGAGGAGTGAACTCCATACGTGGGCAGAGATTTCTTCTCACGTCTTTAAATTTGTTGTTGCCCGTCTTTTTTTTTTTTTTTCCTTGTCTTTTTTTTCCATTGTCGGAATATGAACCAGACCTACAAGGAACATAGAAGAGTCATCTGTGTGAATAATGCAGTGATTTACCCAGTGTCTTTACTCCATTTTAACCCCCCACCTCTCACACAGACACACACAACCATTAAGAGGAAGGACAGACAGAAAATAAAATCAATTTGACAGCTGAGATGGACAATATTTTCCTTGCGTCTGATTTCCAAAGTGTGATTTTGCACAAACATGCACTGAAAAGACATTCTGCAGAGTGTGTGTTTTGACTGAGCTCCTTCAGGAGCAGGAGTTGTATGAGGACAGAAGCTGAGAAGACAGGCGTTGGGGTCCCACCCTTGTTTCTTCTTTTGTCTGTTTATTCATTCTGTCATCATTCGTCCTCTGTTCATCAGCAGCACTGATATAGACATATGCCAGAGAGATATTGATATATTTATTTTTGACACATTTCATAAAATAAACTAAAAGGTGAAATACAATGTGAATGGAGAGAGTGCATTCCATGTTATTAATATTACAATAATTATATTAATATTGCTATTTGACATGTTTGGATACTCAATCTTGTTTATTTGTGTTGTCCACATTTTGTTGGATGGCGATTAAAAACTTTATTGAAATTCCCGTGTCTTCTTTCCTATTTGTTGTTTCTGGTAGCATAAGTGAGTGACTGTCAGGGTAATGGCAGCAATATATGTTATTTGTGCCTTAAGAACTATCCAATGCATTGTTCAAACCTGTAGAGATAGTGGTGAACTATACTTGTATGTTGTGAATGGCTGTGCTCAGAGATCTGTTAAAGTTAAATGAAGAAAATTAACAAGAGAGCTCTGCAATATCTTTTTTTAGCCAAACTAGGAACATTTTCAAACACAGTGTAGAGCAGTGGTGCCTAACTTGAGGCCTGCGGGGCAAATCCGGCCTGCCACTTCATTTCATCTGGCCTGCAAGATAGTGCAAAGACAATTATAAACTTATAACTGAAACATTTTGGAAGAAATTCCGAAGGCAACTGCCCGTTTGATTCAATATTGACATCAAAAAGTGGAATAACTGAGTTGGAGAGCAACTGGTTTATGGCAAAAGTTATTTTTTAGAAAATGTTTGGAACTGATTTTTAATCAAAAACTTGTTCATTTTTGTCAAAACCTTTTGTAAGAAAAATCTGTGATATAGGCCAAAAAGTTGAGGTTATAATAAAAATTTCCAATTTTATGACTTGTAAACTTATGTCAAAATCTTGCATAAAGTTGATATTTAGTACAAAAATCCCAGTTTTTGATACAAGCCACAAATTTTGTGAAATTTGAGATTTTATGGTAAATGGCTTGCACTTATATAATGCTTTACAACTGTATTTCTGCAGCGCCAAAGCGCTTTACACTGTAAGCATTCACCCATTCACACACCGGTCATCGACAGAGCTGCCATACAACGGCGCTGGCCTGACAACCGGGAGCAATCAGGGATTCAGTGTCTTGCCCAAGGACACTTCAGTGTACCCAGGAGGGGCTCAAACCACCAACCTTCAGGTTCATGGCTGAACCCTCTTCATGGCTGAACCCTCTACCACTGAGCCACCTTCCCAAAGTAAATGTACATTTACTTTGGGTAACGTTATAAAGTAAGGCTACAACAGCTAACATTAGCCTAGACTAAGTGATTTTACTTGATGGAGACTCCATTGTAGATAACATGACAACATTTAATTAAAGTATAGACAACATTTTAACAAGCAGAACTATGAGGAATTATCAAGCTATAAAACGACTCAATTGTCTATGCACTGCATTTGCAATTTGGAATGGAGAAAACCACTCCAAGCAGGTGAAGGGGTGGTGGTAATGTTCATGTTAGCTCGTGCTAAATGGCAAAACATGAACAAGCTTAAATGGGATAAAAACGCAAAACTCAATGCAATATGCATTGAAGTGGTTCGCACACACAACAAGATTGTTGCTGGAACACAGCCTTTGAAGATGAAATGGAGCCACGCAGTTCTTCTGTTCTCTTTGTTTGTAGCTATAGTGCTGTCGGTGCTCATAAAACCAGCAAACCAAGAAGAGTGGATCTTCTACTAATCTAGTGGATGGGGGCTCTGACTCACAGAAAATGGTATTTTTTTTGCACTTGGAGTGTAAATAGGAGCGATAGAGACCCAAATGGAAAAATAAAAGGATGCTAGAAATAAGTTTTGCAGAATATGTCCCCTTTAATCATATGAGGCCAAAATACATTACTGATCTTTTTGTAGAAAATAAACCAAGTAGAGCTCTGAGATCTTTAGGTAACAGTCAGCTGGTTGACCAAACAGAGTAAAAATGCCTTTAGGCCCTTTGCTGCGCATAGATGGAATAAACTTCCTCTTGATATCAAATGTTCTCCAACTCTAGATACATTTAAAGTTAAACTCAAAACTGTGCCTTTTTTTAGTCAAATTTTATTGCATTGTTTTTATCCTTTGTTTTTAATCCTTTTTCTGTCCAATTACGCATTTGAATTGTTTTTTTTAATTTATTTTTTTCATCTCAATGCCTTTGTAAAGCACTCTTGAGTCACCTTTGTGCATGAAATGTGCTCTACAAATAAACTTGCCTGCCTTAACATACAATACCACCATGCAGTAATAAAGGTGTTGGATTGGGCTGGCCACACCAGGATGTTCCTCATGGCGGCATGATCACTGGGGGCTTCCTCACAGTTTGAACAGACAGAGACATGACGAGTGGTAGGCACAGGGAAGGAGGGCTTGCCGTTCTCTTGTAAAACATAACTGCAACACAATCTGAGAGACATTTATCTGAAGTGAAGATCCAAAAGTACAATCTGCTGGTTTCAGTGCATTGTACTTAAATAAAGTAATTTAAAATAAATGGCGAGAGGAAACATGTAAAGAAACTGCAACTCCAGTTTGTTTCCCTTACTGTTTAATCCACTGATTATTCAGAAACTGACATGGAGTTTTTCTTATATTTAGTCATTCCCCAGTCTTAAAGAGTTAGTTACCACTTCAAGTGAATTTGGAGTATCTTTAAGTGTCCACATGCGTACTAAAATGTCATAAAACATACAACGCTCATATTAAAAAAAAAAAAAAAGATTTTTTTGTGGTCTATTTAGCTACAATGCTTGTGCTATACAGACAATTACTGACAAAGGCCTTAAAACACACAGAAAACCTTTACACAGAAACAGAAGGAAACACTGAACTTCAAAACCAGCAAAATCAGCCTTAAAAACATTTTACATTATGGTTTGAAAAATACTTCTGTTTACAATGATTGTTTCTCATCATATAAAAAGACAACATCCACAAGTAGTCCAACTTTTACAAGCTCTATAATACTCTCTTTCTGCCACTTTTGAGGTCTGCCATATAGATTGACAGACATGAATCAAACATCACCACACCTTCAATAACAATGGCAATGCCCCCAGAAGGCTACAGAAGGCTCATAAACAACAAATTTTAATGCATGTCTGTATGTTCTAGATACAGTTATCGTAGCACAATAATTAAAAACAACTTCTGTGTATGTATTGTTAATTATATTATTGAATGATGAAATGAAGGTTCAGAGTGGGTTTTGAAAACATACTATTTCAGTGTTACTTCAACACCCCATCAATCTGTCAGTAATATTGCTATCACAAAAATTATCTGAAATATTGAGGACATGTTGGTCACCTCTGCTGTTCATAAAAAGATATGCTAATACAGTTTGAGTGCTGGCTTCTTTGTGGAGGAAAAACAACAAAGCAATAAAGAATCAAACTAGGCCCCTGTAGAGGATATGCACTTCCCCTCTAGGACACGTCCATCTCAGTCGGACTGAGAGGCAAAACAACCTTCACTGAACACGGTGCAGTGTTGTGGTAAACACAACAAGACCGGGAAAAATGTGGAATATGTCATGAAATTAAGGACAATTGGACTTGACATTGTCTCGTACGAGCTACCAAAGAACAAGTGGTCCACAAACATGTGGCCAGAAATCGCATATCCTTACATTTATATATATATATATATATATATACGAATTTAATGCCAGGAAAATACTCAATGTGAAGCCTGAAAATTATCGACTACTGACTACTGCTTGTGAACTATTACCTGGTATGTTTCTGTCATTCAAAGGTGCCGTTTGACACATTTTACAGATGTTATTTATGTTCTACATTGTTGTTCTAAGCCGAGGCTTTACAGTGCTTTTTGGGATTATCTTGGCTATTTCTCCGCACTGTTTCATGTTAAGGTTGGAAAGTGAAACATAAGCATATATAGACTGACTTGACAGTTGTGTTAAAACTATTCAAATACTTTTCAATAAAGAGTTTCTAGAATATCACATTTATTTGTCAGTCCTGCTTTACATACAGTGTTCATCTAAGCATCACAGCAAGCTTTTTTTCCTTTTGAAAAAAAAGACAGTATTTCATTTGCTTATCTTTTCTTTAGCTTTTGGTAGCCTGTAAAAAAATATATCAATATTCTGTTTATCTTATTCCTTGATCAAGTGATCTGCATTTTCTCCCATGAAGATACGAGCTTTCAGGACACACTCTCTCCAAGTGTGTATATTGATAAATGTTATTCTTCAAAATCTTTTAAAATAAAGGCCTAACTGTTCATAGAACACTCCTCTATTTGCTTGAACAAAACTTGATATTTATTAGATGATAAGAAAAAATAAGATAAGATAAATATTTATTGTCACTATCACTTTAAAAAAGTACAATCACATTGGAAGTGCTGTTTACTCAATGTGATGTCAGAGGTTAAAAACAAATAAATAAGATTAAAAAAACAGATTGCTCTAAAAGAGAAACTAATTGCCAAATATTGGTATGGACACGTCCATAGCATCCATATAAAGGACGCTATGGACAATTGATAAATGTGCAGTGTTTAAAATGTCCATACCAATTTTTAATGGGAAATCGCATGACATTTGGGAAACAAAGGGTTAACGTTTCCTCTCTTCAATCCCGCCTCTCAAAAGCGGCCGTGTCATTGGTGAGGACAGGGCAGGCAAAGTTTTACTATCCGTGATTGGCTCCCCTTCCTGTATGTGTCTCATGATTGCGTCATCAAACACAATAGACCTATTAGAACACTTTCAGACCGTGACGCGTTTTCTCTTCCAAACGCTGGATTTCAGTTCTTTTCCTGGGACACAGCATGGACCTGAATATGCCGATAGTGCTTCCTAAAAACAATCCACTCGTGTTTTGGAGGGGGAAATGCGTTGCAGTCTGACACAGATTCTAAAACAGATTAATCATGATGAAAGTCTATAGCAGCTAAGTGGAAAAAGAACAGAAATTATAAAGGCTAATATCAGAATCTGATCTTCTTTAAATGATAACATAGCCAAGTAAGCTATTATTAATGCAATGAACATATGGTCCTACTTAAATGTTTTTAATTATTATTATTATTATTACCATTATTATTATTATTATGAAAGTGTGTAGTAGGTTAAAACATAGAGTAGTGTTTTATGGTCATAAATTTTGTTTTACAGCCTCAACAAAGCAACCCTGCAGATCAGCGTTCATCAGGCAGACAGGTACATTTCATATGGCTTCTAAGTGTACCATTTACTGCTTACATATGTACAGTACTGTGCAGAGCTAATAAATGCTTGTTGGTAATGCTAAATAGTCATCAACCATTTGTCAAACAGTTGTTCATGAGTAATACATTTCCACTTGGTATTTTTCACACTTTTCACTCTTGTCTCAATGCA
>JBAMYA010089319.1:0-22031 GCA_037176975.1 Arrhamphus sclerolepis | reverse complement strand
CACCTCAGTTATTCCACCTTAAATCAGCTGCTCTCCACCTCAGTTATTCCACTTTCTGATGTCAGAACTGAATCAAAGAAAAATGTTCTAGTCAGAATTTTAGGTTAGAAACTAATATGAAAATAAAACAAGTCAAAAAAAGAAATAAAATAAATAAAATACCCCCCACCCCCCTCATTCCAGGTCCAGGTTTCGCCATATTTTGCGTCATCCAGCTGCTGCTTCCCGTGATGTCACTGTGGCTGCAGCGTAGCCATGGCGACCACTCCTACTGGGACGTGGCGGCAGCAAACTTCAAACACGCCATCGGCCTCTCGTGCGAGCTGGTGGTGGAACACGTCAACAGCTTCATCCACTCAGGTGAGTCTGAGGTTCAGTCTCCCATCACATCATCTCGCGTATGACGTGAAACAGAGCGTGAGCGATGAGCACTGATCTCCTCTTTAATCTCTCCGGATGCTTTTGGTCTGGCTGGTCTGGATCTGTGGGACGTTCCTGCTTCCCTCGCCGCAGACATCGGTTACGAGTCGCTCATCAACCTGATGCTGAAGGATCTCTTCAAGCTGCTGGTGGCCTGCGTGTCCGAACCTGCAGAGACCATCTCCAGAGTGGGCTGCTCCTGCATCAGGTGGACACAGCTGTGAATCAAACAAACATCAACGCACAGCGTCCTGTTGTTTAGAATGAAGATAAGCAATAAGACAGTGACAGCTGATCAGATTGGCCCTAGCCCTGAAGATTAAACAAAAAAAGGAAAAAAATAAAAAAGAGGACAGCATATTTGCATCATTACAATGCCTATAGAGTTCATTTTTGCAACAAATGCAGAATTTAGACGTTTTACCTGTACGGGACACCTCATTTTCTTCAAGGGTTAAATAGTGCATTATGTCATTAATCCAGTGTTTAATTTCATTAAGATAATACGTCAGGTGAGTAGTGTTGTAATCATCACTGTTTTTACCCAGATGCCTTTGCAAAGTTCTCATGTTACAGCTCCAGAAAGAGGGATGACCTTGATGAGAACTTAACTTTAAGTCTCATTTAACTGTATAAAGCTTCAAAATGTTTAAACGCTCAGATTACTGGAAAACAGTTGAAATGTTTAAACGCTGGTCAGATTACTGGAAAATGGTCTAAATGTCTGAATGTTGGTCAGATTACTAGAAAACAGTCTTTGGGCCAGATTTATTAAAGGTTTGTGTGTATTAAAACAAGTGCAAACTAACTGCACACACACAAAAAAACGTCCAAACTGATTTACTAGCAGTGGTCGCAACGGTTTGTCTGCAAAATAGCTCATCTCACCCAGTTAGCACGTCTGCCTCAATCAATATGCAATGTGGGGGTTCACACACAATTCTACGTGTGCTGGAATTGTATCTGTAAATCTGTAAATATATGAATTTAGCACCTGCAAAAGGATTTATCAAACCTGAACGCAATGTTGCTCATAGAGACTGAGTCTAAATTTAACATGTTTCAAAAGGACGTGCAAACAGTCTGTATGTGTAATTGTGCACGTATGACTGTGGTTATTGACACAAGGAGACATGAAACGAAGGACCATTATTCATCCTCGTGAACATTTTTGGGTTGAACGAGGGAACAATCATTAAAACATATCCAGCACCGCCATCTTGGAGCTGTTGGAGGAAGTTGTTTTTTTTCAACATCTGCATCCAGCGTACGACAGCTGCAGCTGGATCTACCAATCCTGTTTTTCAGATGTGCAGTCATGGCTTTTCTCAGTGAAAGGAGCTTGAATGTGCAGCACGTTTGTGATGCCAAACTCATCAATACCAACGTTGTGGCAAAATATCCCGGGTCCATGCAAGATTCTTTTATTCTGAAAGACGGTTTTCTGTTTGGAGATGGCTGGCTTGTAGGAGGGTCAATTTGTGAAATCCTTTGTGAAATAATCAATTTAATTAGAAACAAGAGAAGGTGTCATGTTCATTCATGTTTTTTGAGAAAATTAAAATCATGTGAGAACCACATGCTGGAGAAATAAGATATAACGAGGCTGCACAAGGAATACTGAGGAGAGCACCGCTGGAATCCTGAAGAGCAGGTTCTGTTCTGTGGATCGTACTGGTGGAGCACTGGTGTACAGGCCAGAAACAACACACTAAACCCTCATTTAAATAAGGCGTCCCCAACACGTTTGTACCTGCTGCCATTTGCACAATCACTCTTAGTAAATGACGCACAAACTGGTTCCATCTCTCGCTCAAAATTCTGGATTTCACATGCAAACTGGGATGTTGATAAATCTGGTCCTAAGTGTTTAAATGTTGGTCAGATTACTGGACATGAGCTGGAAAACGGTCTAAATGTTTAAATGTTGGTCAGATTACTGGACATGAGCTGCTGTTGTTTCCTGTCCAGGTATGTTCTGGTCACCGTGGGTCCGGTCTTCACGGAGGAGATGTGGAGGTTGGCCTGCTGTGCTCTGCAGGACGCTTTCTCTGCTACATTAGAGCCCGTGAAGGTAAACTCACTCCTCTGTAGTAAACCACATAATCCAGCCCAATCTGATGCTGCTGCTGGGAGCGGCTGTAATCTGAAAGCCTTTCCTGTTAATGCTGTCAGCACGCTGAGTTTAAGCCTGATCACCTCAGTTAAAGTCCGTCTACATTTGTCTCCTCACTGGGTCAGTTTTCTGTTTCACAGATTAAAGACATCTTTCTGTTTCACTCTCAGATTAAAATTGAGTTTTAAATAGCTTAAATTTTGGAGGCACTTTCAGTTTAATTTATTTATTCATAAAAGTTATTTCAGAAAAAAACATCTTTGATTTTATTTAATTGTATTTTAACTTTTTAAATTTAATTCAATTAATGAATTTATTTATTTGTTTGATCTTTTTATTTGATCTTTTTGTAAATTTTGTCTTCATTTTCTTTTCTTTTTTTCTTTTGTCATATTTTTATTTAATTTTCTTGTTTTAAAAAAAGTTTTATTTCATTTTTGAAATTTTTATCTTATTTTTTTTTTTACATTTAAGCTTGTTTTATTTTATTAGCTGAGTTTTTATTTTGTCTTATTTTTTTGGATTGTTTTTATTGTTTTGTTATTGTTTTACTTTTCTTTTCTTTTATTCCTCTCCTGGTTGGTGGTGAGGTTCTGCCTCAGCTGGAGGAGTTTTTGGTATTTTGGGTTTTGTTCATGAGTCGTCTAAATTTAACCAACCTTTTTGTGGTTTTTATTGTTTTTTTTTTTGTTTTGTTTGTTTTTTTAAATAGAAAGGGAAAAAAAGTCCTTAACAAAAACGTTTTACGACGTTTAGTCAAAGCGCAGCTACATTAGTTTATTCAGCCAAACACATCACACACGTCCAACTCAGTCTGGTCCACTTCTTCTTCTCTGGTCCGTGAGAACAAACTTCTAACTAGAACATTTCTGAGGAAACGTTGGATTAACTGAGAGCAGCTGCTTGATGTCAAAGTCAGGGTTTAGGAAAAACACACTTTTCTAATTCTTTTTTTTATTCCAAAAAATAAGTTTGCAATTTAATTTGAACAACTCAATTGTGTAACATTTGTGATTGCACGATTAAAAACTGTCAATCATGCAAAATTTGCAATTTTACAACAAAATTAGCTTTTTAATAAAAAGTCAGCATTTTTTGTTTTTATTTGTGATTTTTAGTACAAAAATCTCTTGTGAATTTTGTGAAACTTATATTTAATGACAAAAATTCACATAAGGAAAAAAATAGATCTTTACATATTCACCATTTTTCAACAAAATTTTGAGATTTAATGTTGTTGTTTTTTGTCTTTTTTACAATTAATTTTTTTTTTTTTTGTCCATAAACTAGCGGGTGAAGAATAACCAGCCCTTTAACGGTAACCATGGTTACAATGTGGTCCATCAGTGGTAACTATGGTGATGACATAATTATGTGGCCCATTAACAGTAACCATGGTGATGATGTGGCTCTATCACGGTAACCATGGTGATAATGTGGCCCTTTCACAGTTACCATGGTGATGATTTGTAACGCTGGTGATGATGTGGCCCAGGATGAAACCTCTGGTAAAATGGGTGGAGCAGGAGGGAAGAGTCTCTCTTTCAAGTCTCTTTCAGCATCTGTCTAAAGCCTTTAAAAACGAAGAATTTTTAATTTAAACATATAAACAGGTTTTTTTTTTTGTTTTTTATTATGACGGTTTGCTGCTGGTGCTTTGAGGTAAATCAGCTGCTCCAGAGTAAAAATATACATTTGAGAGAGAGCTTGGTCTCGTGATGAAGCTGCTTTGTTTGTCTTTTTGTGTTAATTTGCTGATGGCGGCACCTGATGGGGTCGGGGGGTGGCGTGCTCCAGTTCTGGCTGCATCCAGCAGCGACGAGTCCATCAGGCGTTCCACACGTGGACGGCGAGCGTTCCCGACGTTGCTGCCTGTTTGACTGCAGCTAAGCAGCTTTCCAGCTTAGAGACCGAGAGGATAATAATAACTCCCACCACCACTGACATATTTTCTTCACTTGTTTCCAGGATTCTCAGCTGATCAAATTATTTTACGTAATTTTTCTGAGTTGCATCTGTAATCTAACTGTGATATAATGTAACAGTTTAAAGATGGAGAAGGAATTAATTAAAACAAACCAAAAGAATAACAGTAAAAATAAACTTGATTGATGCACATCTTCTTTCACTTTGGTGCATTGGGAGTTTTAGAGCTTAAATCTGCGTCTCTAATGGCTTACACGTCCCTCACGTCCTGAACATTCAGACATGCAATCGTTTTTATGTAACCTCTTTTGTGCCTGCTGCATATGCGGGTTAACATACAATAATTCTGTTATGTAGTCCATTATATGGTATTTATTAGGTCTGTGGACTAGTTTCATAACAGCTCCTCTGAGGCTCAGAGTCCTTACGATGTTTAAGGTCATGAACATTTGAAGTTCTATACTTTATTTCAGGCTTTAGTTTTGTTTTCTCTGCAACATAAGATGTGTTGCAGTTCCTCCACTGACCACTAGGTGCTGGCTCCAAAACAGATTGCATCTCCATAGAATTCTTTTGCAACACATCAGATATACTAATATATATATGTGTGTGTGTGTGCGTGCGTGTGCATGTGTGTGTGTGTGTGCAATATAAAGTACACAGAGAATCAAAATCCATTTTTACCTTGTCTTTGTTGAATAACAATAGTCTACCTGTATTCAAGTATATGCCATTCAAATGATGCACCCCCCCACCCCACACCCACACACACACAATTTGCATACATACAACATTTGTAACATTCATATTACAAGATTCTATTAACTTCTTTTAATACAAACATTAGCATCATCAGCCTTGAGTGATGCTTGAAATTTTATAGTCCTCATTGAATCGTTGAATTCTCTGTCCAAGCCCGGTCCGATACTCGAGCCATGTTTTCCCACCACTTTCGTCGGGCTGGGTCGGGTCAGGCTCGATATACTGGCATGTGCCTTTTTTTTTTTTTAAATAGGATTTTTATTTTATAAAAAGCTATGGCGTAATGATCACAACATAGTAGAGTTTGCATTCTCTGGCTGAGCCTGGCCCTGTAACCAGCCCAAACTCGGGCCAGAGCGGATCACGTTTGGACTGAACGTGCACGAGCTCAGGTCGGGCCAGATTTCTTTGGGCCACATCTAAACTCTAAATTCTGTGCGTTGACCATCTGTAGAAAGTCGCTCTGTCCATTTTCTGAAGCCAGCAAAGCCTCCTATGAGTGGCAGCAAAGGCAGCCAATCAGCATCAAGTGCTTGCATAGTTCAAGGGAAACCGGACTTCAAAAGCTCTCTGTAGAAACTAAAGGGCCGGGTTCATCTGTAGTTCACAGAGAACCAAAATCCAGAATCTGAGAACTAAAATCCCAAATCTGTCAACCAAAGATTCAGCTCATTCAGACTTACCTGTGTTTGTGGACGTGTTGGGGAGTTGGATGACCCGGTTTTGATCAAGGTGGCCTCCCATTTGTCTCTGGTAGGACTTTCTGGTCTAGGGGAGTTTTTCTTTTAGTTGATGCTGTGACTGGAAGGAGGAACACTTGGAAACTATTGGGCAGTGTTTCTATTGAGACATGTTGCTGTTTACTTTGAACTCATCTGTCCATCAGCAGGTCTTCCAGAATCTAGTCTCGTCTCTGGAAGATTGAGAATCGTCTTAAACATCTTTAAGATAACAGATTCATCTCACCTGCTGTAGAGTGAAATCACCACCAGAGCTGCATCAGTGATTGTTTCCTCACGTATGGATGCATATTTAGGTTCGCCGGGAAACATGTTTACGTTTTCATGTCCATGAAATCCGAGGAAGTGTGCAGCGTTTGTAGGTCACTGACGGTCCTTCACTTGCAGCCTAAATCCTTAACGTGTAGCTTATGCTTTCAGACGTATGAACATGTGACCTTTGACGGGGTTTATCAGAAAGCTGCTTTTGTTTATCAATGACACATTCAGGTCACGTCTGAAATAAAGCACACTCTGCGTGACGGCGATGGTTGAAGTATGTCAGTGGAGTAGATGATGTAAACTGACAGACCCGCCCATCAAACAGGTGTCTGAGTTTAAGTTGAATAATTAAGATAAAGCCGTACCTGTTACTAATATATGAATAACTTCTGCAGGTATTAGAAGTTTACTGACGTGTGTCTTCGGCCACGTTCGGTCTCATGTGACTCTCCACCTTCCGCTTTTTTCGCAGACGAAGGGTCATGCATATATGTGGGTTCAGACTGTACGATATCGGCCGTCTCAGACTAAAGTGGGTCAACGGCGGTAAAAATGTTCCGTGGTAGATCTTACAAAGATAAACCTGCTGATGATGCTGCGTTTAGATCCTGAAATACACTCAGATTTATTGGTTGTGGCCACGGTCCAACGTTCGTTCAGTCATACACTGGAACAAGCTGGACATTAATTATCTACTGCTTTAACGTTGTGTAACATGACTAAATTAATCTGATGAAATTACAAAAATGGTACAGTGTGAGTCCGACATAAACCAGGTTTATTCAACAAAACAAGTGCTGGAAATGTTTAACGATGCGCCTAAAAGGAGTTGATTATTCTGTAATGGTCAGAGAGGGAACGTGCGAGTTTAGATGAGCTAATTTATTGTTTGCTTAAAATGTAATATCTGATATAAACATTGGTTGGAAAGAAAAAAAAATTGTCCCAGAACAAACCTCAGCTGACCTCTAGTTCAGATCAAAGCTTTTGATCACAGAAACATGCAATAATCTACTTTCCAGAAACAAATGATAGACACTTTGGTAATTTGTAACTGGGGCCTCGTTTTTGGATTTTTGGACAAGTTATTTTGTAAAACGGGTGTGAAAAGTGAAAGGAGTCCAGGAGGGCCATTTTTCTCTTATATCTTAGATGTGATAGGATTATTCTGTTTTGGATCTCTGCAGAACCTTCTGGCTTGCTTTCATAGCGGCTCAGACAGCTTTTCTGGAGACGCCTGTGAGGTGAAGGTGGCGGCGCCGTCTCACTCTCCATCAGCTGAAGCAGAGTACTGGAGGATCAAAGCTATGGCCCAGCAGGTCAGGACCACTTCTTTGTCTGATAATGGAGAATATTCACCTTTTTTCTGCTTTGAAAAAGCCCGAAAATATTATGAATTGAACCTGAGACACATTGTTTGTTCTTAATACATAAATAATCATGAACTTTGAGATCTACTTCAGCCAGTCAGGTGTGTTTGGTTCCCTAAAAGCGACAAACCCTTTTCTCTGATTAAATTTGCACCTTTGATGTGAACTCTGAAGTAATGTAACAGCCAGCAGTTGGTAGACTGAGCTTTTCTTTGTGATATATAAGCCACAGAGTTGATCCATTCTTGTTTCTAGAGGCTAATGGAAAGAAAAAAAACACTGATGCAACAGTGTCCTTGTGTCCCAGGTCTTCATGCTGGACACCCAATGCTCTCCAAAGACGCCCAACAACAAAGATGGCTTCGAGCACGCTCAGTCGTGCGTGCTGATCATTGAGGTGCCATCTGACCAGCAGTCCAATGGGCACGCTCAGAAAAGGTGGACAACAAACACACCCTGAAACATAGTTTGGTCTGTTAGCGACATATGCTAGTGTTCGTACTAGAAGCTCGACAGCTCAGAAGTGAAATGTTTTCCCGCCACCATGAGTCAGGTTTCTGTATGTATCTCAGGTTGTGAACTGTTGATGTCTGACATGTCCGTGTCCAGCTTCATTGAGGCTCATGAACTCTCTCTGCTTGTTTTGTGCTGCTGTTTCAGGAAAATCGGGTAAGGCTCCGTTCACCGGTGACATCAGATTTAATAGTGCAGCAAACGCCCGTAATCTGACGACGTCATCTGGCAGCACAGCTGCACAACGTGGAGAAAATACACAGAGATAAATTAGCCAAGCATCACACGTGGAAATCCTGATAATGCAATTAAGTTAATTATTTTGAGTTTATTTCTGAATCTGACCAAGAAATGATATTAAGACTGAGAACATTTAACAAACCTAGTTTGGTCCAGATTGCATCAAGTTTTAAACATAAACCTGAATTAAAGTCCTGACTGAAGCAGCTGCAGATAAAATGGATTTAAGTCCTAATTGTTGCCTATAAGGAGATTTAACCTGAATCCCTGTTTATATTCTCTGCAGTTTAAGACCAAACACTAAAGGTTGAGTCGTTCATTAGACTGCAAGCTCTTCAACCCATTAAGACCAGATGTTGCACATACGTGATGCTCTTCATCTCACGCTCATAATTCTCCTCAAGCACAGAACTGAGAGCCAGGAGTCACTGATGATCAAAGATGAATGTTTAAACTCTCAGATGGCTTTTAAATGTGATGTTTCACTTAAAATGATCTTTTAGGAGGTTGTTTCTGAGCTTTTACTGTTAAATCCATGAGAACTGCTGCACCAGTGTCCTGTCTTAGTGGGTTCAGTTCAACTTTCTTGTACTGTGAAGCTCTTGTTTGCATGTTTGTTTGCTTCCTGTCCACATCGTGTCCTCTGAGTCCTTGATGGTTCTTTGTCAATGTTTACGTTTATGTTAGTCCTTAAACGTTTGTTGGTATGTGTATCGTATGTATGTTCAGCATAAGACCAAGTTACCGGATCAGAACTACGTTCAGCTGCCTCTTCATCAGCACCTCCTATCTAGTAGCGGGTTGGACCGCCTTTAATTCTGGGTATCATAGATTTAAACGTTCCTCAGAGGCTCTGGTTCATATTAATACATGATAGTATCACATGATAGACCATCCATGATGAAAACCTTCCGTTCCTCCATCAAAGCTGCTCTACCAGATGGAGATCTGGAGACTGTGGAGGTCATTGGAGTTCAGAGAAGAAACCAGTTAGAGATGATCATGGAGCATCATCCTGCTGGAAGGAACATCAAAAGATTGTCCGGCAGGGTCATTATGGGATGGACCTGGTCAGCAGCAACTGTTGATGCAGGTAGCTAGACGGACTATTGATAGAGGTCCATCTAGCAACCGTCTGTTGCAGTTCATCGATCATTAATTATATCCAAAAGTCTTGAGGAGCCAATCAGATCAGTCCGTCCTAGTAGAGCCAATCAATTCAATTTATTTATATAGTTCCTATTTACAACGAGTCATCTCTGGGCGATCAGTCTATAAGATCAGTCTCTCCTTGTAGAGCGTCTTTAAGAGATTTATTTCAATCAGCATGCTGAAAATTAATTATCTACTGATTTAACGTTGTGTAATGTGACTGCATTAATCTGCGAAGACTATAAAAATCAGTCTGAACCCGACATTAGAGATTGTGATGGATGAGGTTGATAACATTTACAGATGTTAGAGAAATCTGGTAAACTTGATCTAACAGTAAAGGGAAGATATTCAAGAAGTAATCTGAACTTGATTGAAGTATATCTGTCTGTAGCCAGCTGTGTTACCATGGTTACGTATTTCCAAGATATTGGTTTTACATTTGACAACGTTTATTCTCTAAAAAAAATTGAAGTTGGCTTCTGATCTGGCAGCATCCTCAATGAACCTGAAACTAACTTCTGTGTTTAAAGGTTCTGTGTTTTATTTTTATTAATCTTTGATAGATTTTCTGACTGCCTGGTGTGAAAAAAAACTCTGGTCTATGCTGTGATTTAAAAAAAAAAAAAAAAAAAAAAAGAAGCTGCTTGGACTACAAAGTTTATATGTGTCAAGTTTAAACAACGACATGGAAAGGCATTTGGTTTCATTTATTGATGTGATTTTATTTTTATTTTTTCTATTTATTTGAGGACATAGCAGTTTAAGCTATGACTTTGAACCTTAAACACTGACTGGATCTGACTGAACCGCCCTGCAGGATCCCATTCCGGACCATTGTGGTGAGCCTGCTCTCCCACCAGGTTCTGCTCCAGAACCTCTACGACATCCTCCTGGAGGAGTTCGTTAAGCAGCCCGAAGCCAACGAAAGGGTCACGCCAGTGACCTCTGACCCCAGCAGACCCACGGCAGGCTTTCTGCGCTACATATCCATGACAAATCTGGCCATAATCCTGGATCTGCTGCTGGACTCCTACAGGTCTCTGCATTAGAGAAAGATCTCCCGTCCTGGTCTGAGCTACTACACTCGGTAGATGTTAACATCTCCTCTCTGCAGGACGGCGCGGGACTTCGACACCCGGCCGGGCCTGAAGTACCTGCTGATGAAGGTTTCGGGCGTTTGCGGAGCGGCTAACCTCTACCGTCAGTCTGCCATGAGCTTCAACCTGTACTTCCAGGCTCTGCTGTGTGCCACGCTCAGCCAGGCCGAAAGCATGACGGCACAGCAGGTGGGACCGTCTTCGGTTTTTACACTTCTACATTTAATTTTATTTCAGCTCTGCTATTTGTATCGAGCATTTGTGTTATCAAGACATGACTCGGTCATCAGAGGCATTTTAGCAGGAGCCACGTAGCTTCCTCTTTAGAGACTGACGAAAAAACACTGAAAACTGTCTCACGTTGGAGTCTGCTGTTTGGCTCAGGTGAAGAGGATCTTGTATGAAGATGAGGAGGGGAGCTCTGACTCCTCTCAGCCTGGATCCGCCTCCTCTGAGGATGAAGACATCTTTGAAGAAACGGCACAGGTGACTCATCTTCTGTAATTATTCTATTTATGTTTTTTCATGAATTCAGGACAATTATCATAACTTCCTTCATTATGTTGCAAATTTCACATGCAGCTAACTGGGAACGTCCAACGTCTGTTTTCTGTACTGTGTTGAATTAACCTTTTAAATTAATTTTGTTATCATTCATGTTCCTTCATGTTAAGCTCATGTTTTCTGCTGCAACAGCTCATTAACATCTGCAAACACTCTGTTATGAGTGTAGACTAATTTGTTAGGTTTGAGAAGATATTTGAGAAATGAGAATGTGATTCCAAATTTTGGCCAATACTGATCTAAAATACGTGAGACAAAGAACACATGGAGACTGAAACCACCAAAGAAACTAATTATTAATTTATTAATTGATTTATGGTGATGTTGTTGGATCCTCCCATGGTGATGTTGCTGGATCCTACCATGATGTTGCTGGATCCTACCATGATGTTGCTGGGTCCTACCATGGTGATATTGTTGGATCCTACCATGGTGATATTGTTGGATCCTACCATGGTGATGCTGTTGGATCCTACCATGGTGATGTTGTTGGGTCCTGCCATGGTGATGATGGGTCCTACCATGATTTACATAAACTAAGCATCCTTAGTGATTCCTGTACTAGAAAGGAGATATATAAGGACGTTAATGTTGTTTTTGTAACAGTTTCCTGAGCGTTTTACCCCTCCTTGTGTCAAAAGTATGAACTATTTCTCTTGAATCCGTGTCTCCTGTGCAGGTGAGCCCTCCTCGAGGCAGAGAGAAGCGACATCATTGGCGAGCTCCAGTCCCATCACTCAGTGTGCAGCCGATGGGCAGCGCTGATTGGGCCTGGCTGGTCAAGCGCCTCTACAAGGTGTGCGTGGACCTGTGCAACAGCTACATCCAGATGCACCGAGACCTGGAGAGCACACTGGAGGAGGCGGCACTGCTGAGAGGAGGCGCAGCAGCAGGAGACCACGTCTTCTTCCTGCCTCTCTTCCAGTCTGAAGCTTCCACACCAACGTCAGCGGGTGGGCTGTCGGCGAGGGGCACGCCCTCAGAAGAAGGAGGATACAGGTGTCAGGGGGCGGAGATGAGTTCCATGTCGCCAGGAGACATGCCGACACCCAGTCCACGACTCAGGTTCACCATCACTTTCAACTATGTCACTTTCTAGGCAGGACTCGTAGATATGACACCTTCAATACAGAATAAAGCTAAAGCGGCAATGATGCACAAGAACAAATGACTCAAACTTGATGTTTTGTCTTGTCAGTATTTTGTTTCATCAATATTTTCTTTCGGCGATATCTAATTCAGCGGAGAGCCGCATTACATTCTTGATAGGGGCTGTGTATGATGTGTTACCATCCCCTCAGAAGAAGTGTGTGTGTGTGTGTGTGTGTGTGTGTGTGTGTGTGTGTGTGTGTGTGTGTGTGTGTGCGGTACCACAACATTAAAGTACATCTTGTCAGGCTGTGAAATTAGTTTGTCACAAGGCTGGTACACATGGCAACACAATCAAGTGCTGGAAAGTTTAGCTGCAGGAACTGAAAATAAACATAAGTAAAAAAAAAATTAGGAGACTGAGAAACAGAGCGCAGTAATTCAGTTTGTGTCTGAGAGGGAGACACATGCAGGAGTGACAAGTCAAGGAAAGAGTTTGGATGTTTAGAAGCTGCTAGTGATTGTTAAATACAGGTAGATTTAGATGGAAAGCTGGTTGTTCCTCAGGAAATAGTTTGTACTAGTTTAAGGCCTGATATAGTTTAGTGGTCAGTTAGTCAGTGGATATTTTATTTTATTGAGCTGACAGTTCCCTGGAAGATAGTTTTAGCAAACCTCCTCTGTTCATGAAGAAAAGGGAGTGAAGGTAGAGAAAGACGAAGTCCACCAATCAGGGCTCAGAGGAGGAAAACTAGGAAGTGGTAATTTATTTAGGGAAGTGTATTATTTAGGGAGTGGGTGTGGCCTACTTGACTCTGTGTCTGGGACCATGGACGCAAGTGGTAAGTTTGTTCTTGTTGTGTGTTAAAAGAAAAATAGGAGTTTGTAAAATTGGAATTTGTATGCAGGTTGAAGAGATTTGTAGAAGGTGACAAAGCTGGTTTTAGTGGAGGCAGCCACTTTACAATTTAGGTAATGGAGTTTGCTGGGGAGTGACTCTGGGAAGCCAGAAATCACAGTTCAGCCTCCTGGAGGTGCAGTGGGACGAACTAAAGGACACACCGTTGAAGACCCAGAGACGTGTCAGTCATCACTGTTCACAGGGTATTTATGCTGCGATGGCTTTTACTGAGCGTTGGTTTGTTACTTAGGGCACATCGGGGTCATCGACAGTTTGGAACATAAATATTGTTTCGTCGATATTTTGTCGCTGATATTTTATCTCATCAGAATTTTTCCTGCGTCCACAGCTTGACGGGCAGCCTGCCTCACCACTTCCGGACCGGGGGAGAGAGGAAGGACTCCAGCGTGGCGGGGAGCTCGGTGGGCGGGGCTTCCAGCAGCGGCGGGCCGGGACGAAGAAAGGAATGGTGGGAAAGTGCCGGCAACAAGCTGTACACGATCGCCACTGACAAAACCATCAACAAGCTGATGATGGAGTACAAACGCAGGAAGCAGCAGCAGCAGCCGCCGCCACAGAGCCACGTCAACCTGTACATGAAAGAGCAGGGACGGGCAGCAGCGGGAGGCAGCGGGGCCAGCGCGGGAGAGAGGAGGGGACCCACGGAACCGCAGAGGGCCCCCCAAAGACCGCAGCAGCTGGTGGACCAGCAGGGGCCGCCTCTGAGGCACTCGGTCAGCGCGGGGCCAGAGATCTTGAGGCAGGAGAAACGGCCCCGTTCAGGGTCCACCATCAGCTCCCACAGCGTCTCGCTGAGGGACTCGGAGGCCCAGATCCAGGTCTGCATGAGTCCACGAGTGTTTTACTGGAAACGTTTAAAAGCTTCAATAACTGTTAAGAACTTTCGGTCATTTTTTTATGATGCAGACAAAAGTAAGAATCTCTAAAACCAGATGAAACGTTAGCTTCGCTTTTGACTTTTATTCAACTAAACATTTTACAAAACAAAATAAAGCAAGAATAGTCGATTCTCCATATTTTGTTCATCTCTGTAGATCTCAATAAAAGTCTACAGCTACACACACAAATTTCTTTTTAAATGCTGGATTAATATACAATATTCAATATATAAATATTTTATATAATTATAAATAGGCTATTTTAGAAAATCCTGGTATAATAAGCAATAAGTTCTTTTTTTCATACTTTTATGGGTTTCTGAGTCAAATGCTGAAAGACATAAATTAGCTTATTTTAATTTAAAGTAACAACAGAAATTGAACCCCCCCCCCAGCTCCTACCAACAGTTTATACGACCATGTGAACAGGCAGTTACGCTTCTCAACCAGAGAGGGCACTAAAGAGCACTTTAAGAGAAATGGAGGATGTTTGTGTAATGGGTTCCACATCTGCAGCATGTTAGTAGTTTTAACATTGTTCCACCTCTGCAGGTTTATTTTTTTATATTTAAAGGTGCGTATGTTCTAAAAGTGTCTTCCCGTCTCCGCAGGCGTGGACCAACATGGTCTTGACTCTCCTCAACCAGGTCCTCCTCCTGTCTGACGCCTCCTTCCTGGCGCTGCAGCCGGCGCTCTACCCCTGCCTCAGCCAGCTGTCCTGTCACGTGACCGACGCCCGCGTCCGCCATGCGCTGCGGGAGTGGCTAGGCCGGGTAGGCCGGCTCTATGACATCATTGTGTGATGGCGCCGCATGGAGAAGCACATGGAGGGGACGCGGTTTGACTGTTTACTGAGGTCACATCAGCGTGGTTGGACTCCAACAGACTTGCACCAAAACCTGAACTGAGGAACTGCTTCTTACTTGCCATGTCGTCACGTCACACCGTAAAATCCCGACTTCCGTCGCCCGTAAACGCTCTGCAAGTTGCACGTGTTCGGTGCCATTTTTGTGCAGTTAGTGGTGTGAAGTTTGCGACGTCACCCACAGACGTCGGAGACTTGAATGAGATGCTTCTGCTGAATGTGCATCCTGTCGTCCCATCAACGTGAATCAAAGCGAGGCCGGCTCGTCTGCTCAGCAGCGCCACTAGTGGTTTAAAGAGAAGAGAAATAAAATCCATGGGGTGCCTTTAAGGAAATGTTGGAGTCAGAAGTTCTTCTTTAAAATGAGGTTGCAGCGTCAAAGCTAATAACTGATTTTACTTGTTACATTTCTGCAGAATCGGGGCGAGGCATCACATCCAGAATCTGGTTTTATATTTATTCTGATTGTACGTGAACGTCTCCCTCCAGTCAGCTTTAAATGTACGTACACTCGCTGTGATATTGAATGTCTCCGTTATTTCACCTCGAGCAGTCGAGGCTTTATTTTAAACAAACGCAGTATTTAGATGTTTGACACCTGATCATTCTTCCTGTTTAGTTGTGCACACGTGTTTCTGGAAATTCTTTCTGCATTTAAATGATTCTTGTGTCTCTCTCAGAAGGTTTTATCTCTTTTGTCTCATCTGGTTCAGATTGATGGAGACGTTTGAATGTTCATTTAAAATGGAACCAAAAACAACTGAAGGCTGCAGGTGGATTCTTCTTCTTTTTTTTAAATAAATTTGTCAGTTAATCTTTGTGATGCAAGAAAATTGAGACGTCGAGCTTTTTGAATGACTCACATTTCTACCGTCAACACCAAATCACATAATTAGTTCTTAAAAGATTTAAAAAAAACATTTCACAACGAAAAGTTGATCATTCTTGTCAAAACTTGTTTTGTCAAATTAACTTTTTTTTCTATAAAACAAAATGTGATTTTAGGGCAAAAAGTTGAAATTCTAGAAAAAAAATAGATTTACTTTTATACAATTTTGATATTTGTATAAAAGTCTGATATTTGCAATTTTACAATAAAAGTTGGAAAAATTTGTGAAATTGTAGATTCTATGACAAAAATGTATGATTTTAGAACATAAGGTTGATACTGTATGTGAGAAAAATGTGCAATTATACAACTTATATATTTCAAAATGTAGCAAAAAGTTGCAAAAAGTTTCAAATTTCAGGTCACAATTTTGTAACATTTGATTGTACAATTAGAAAGTCTTTGGTGGCTAAACAAATGCAGTTTATAACGAATTCACCTGTCTTACATTTAAATAAGTTATTTTAAAAGATTTTGCAAGAAGAAAATTATAATTTTAGGGGAAAAAGAACATAAAGATAGAGGTCATGATTTTTATAAAATAAGATGTACAAAAATTTTCTTTTTCATGAAACAAAAGATGTTGTGAAAATTCACCATTTTACAGAAAAGTTTGCCTTCAGACAAGAAACAGAACAAAAGCCTCAATTTTATGATAAAAGTTTTAAATTTGTGAAATTTGAGATTCTTTTGACAAAAATTGACTTTTTTTTAACCCATTTTTTATGACTGAGGCCAGGAACTGGGAAATCTGACAACACAGCTGGTTGAGAAAGTAAAATATAACTGTCCCTTTAACGGTAACCATGGTGATCATGTGGCCCTGTAATGGTAACCGTGGTGATGATGTGGCTCTGTAACAGTGACTGTGGTGATGATGTGGCTCTGTAATGGTAACCATGATAATGATGTGGCCCTGTAACAGTAACCATGGTGATGATGTGGCCCTGTAACAGTGACTGTGGTGATGATGTGGCCCTGTAACGGTAGCCATGGTGATGATGTGGCCCTGTAACGGTAGCCATGGTGATGATGTGGCCCTGTAACGGTGACCGTGGTGATGATGTGGCCCTGTAACGGTAACCGTGGTGATGATGTGGCCCTGTAACAGTAACCATGGTGATGATGTGGCCCTGTAACGGTGACCGTGGTGATGATGTGGCCCTGGATAACAGTTTGACACCGCTGCTTGATGTCACCATTTTATCACCAAAACTGCAGCAGGAAATGAGTCGCGGTGAAGCACAAAAAAAGGAGTTGACTCTGTGAAAATGGACGATCCGATGAAATGAGCTGTTCAGAATATCAATGAGTGAAATTTTGTCAAAAAATTTCACACACTGTGTGACTTTTATCATAAAATTGAGGCTTTTGAACAAATATCAATTTTTTTTTTCATTTTTCTTTTTTTAATCGTAACTTTAAAAGAAAATGTAAAATAACAAATTTCATCATATTTTATTTGATAAAATTCGCAACCTTAAAAGTTTTTGTTTTTGTGGTAAAATTGCAATTTTTTTTTTTTTTTTTAAACAAGACTTTTTATGGTACAATTGTGATAAACTGACTTTTTAACTCAAAATTACAATTTTTTGTTGAAAAATATCAACCTTTTGCAACATTTATTTCTCTAATTTCATTTTTTTGTCTAAAAGATCATGAATTTTTATGATAAAAAATTTAATTTTACCAAAAAAAGGTCAGTTTTGATAAAAATGATCAACTTTTAGTTTTAAAATCTTTTTCAATGGTTTCCTAAAACGTGACTTTCTGACATCAAGGATCCAGGATCAGAGCTGAACTTTGCAGCTGACTGATTATTTCATTTATCTTCGCCAGCAGGACGTCGACCTCTTCAGCTGAGTCTTTGTCACGTGTGAGAAATACAATTAAGTTCAGTTTTATTTCTACAGCGTCTATTTACAACCAAGTTGTCTCTAGTCCTTCTCAAAAACTCAGATCATGAACCCCGAGCACATGGAAAATCCTATCAATGGACAGAAAAAAGTCCATCTCGGGCAGAAACCTGGACCAGCAACTGGTCCAGTTTTAGGGGGGACCCTACTGTTGATAGTCAGCTGGGTAAAGGAAGACATGAGGAGGGAGACAGGACAGAGAGGCTGAAGGACAGAGAGATGAGAGGGACAAAAATATAGAACACGTGGTACAAAAATATCCAAATATCTGATATAAATATATAAATATGTGGTGGTCGGACTGCAGGTCGGCCACACCAGCGGGCATCCAGACGACAGGTGCAGGTAAACACCTGGATGGTCAGAAGATGGAAGGTTTAGGAGGTGAAAAGAAGCGCAACATCAGCATGACAATCTGAGACTGAGATCAGACAGACAGGATGAAGATGCTTAGTGGACAACAGGACGCCCCCAGCATCCAAGACCTATAGCAGCATAACTAGGAGGTGGTCTAAGAGACTACAGGGTTAAAGACTTTATCAAAAAGGAAGGTCTTAACTCTAAAATTAAATGTAGAGAGGGAGGGTGATGAAGATGGTCTTTTAAACCATCTTTCAAATCAACTCATTAAACTCATTAAAACCAGTAAAAAGCCTCTTGATTGTTCTGTTTGGTGTTTTTCCATCTCTGTTCTAGTTTTACAAACTCAGCCTGCCATCAGACGCTGAAGTACCTGCTGGCATCGTACACTTACACATATTAAAATATAACGAGATAATGCAGACTTATGAGGACTTTAAAGTTATACAAAGGAAGTTTCACAATCTTATATCCATAGTGCTCCGTTACATGCAGGAAGTTTAAACTCCTTTTATAAAGCTTTTAAATTCTTTATTTCCCTGGGTTTTTTTGTTGTTTGTTTTAATGGAAATTCAAGTTTTGTCTCATGCACTGCTGTACCCAGTACCACATGTAGTGAAATGCTTTTATACGACTGTTCCTTATTATATATTCACAATAAAGATACAACTTGAGGGTATTACAATAACAATACTATTAATAATGAGTAATATAATAATAGTACATTAATAATAATGGTGATAAGACAAATCATTGAATAAATAAAAGTGACAGGAAAACAATAAAGTAAGATAGAATACAATAAAATGGAGAAAAACAAACAAAAATTAAGTGGAATAAAATGCTATTAAATAAGATAAAATTTAATAAAATAAAATGAAATTAAAATAGAAATTTAACAAAATAAAATTATTGAACTTTATTGAATTAAAAAAGAATTAGAATGTACAATTAAATACAAGAAATGAAATACAATGGAACAGAATGTAACTGAATAAAATACAATAAAATGAAAAGAACACAATTATAATAAACTGAAATAGAACATATTACAATGAAACTGAATTTTGAAAAACAGAAGTGGAATAAATGGCAAACTAAGGTGACAAGTGAAATAAAGTGACAGACGGAATAAGTGTTAATGAGCTTAATAGAATGATATAAATATTCAGGTGGTAGAATATACATGACATCTATTCAGGTAAATGTTGGTGGCTCCAGCCGTCGTCATTAAAAGTGTAATATTCAGCAGAAACCAGTTACTGACCAGTTCCATGTTCTTCACTTAGTCCACTTATGGGGATTTCTACTGATAACAGGGATGGCTGAGCTGAGATCTGGAAAAGGGTTCCTAAAAGTAATTCAATATTCCTGACTGATATTTTAACATGAAAAAAATAATCCTCTGTGCTGCTTTAAGACATAACAGAGTCATGTCTTTTAAGACCTTTATGTGTGAGGAGAAGGACTTTAAACTCTGGTGGATTTCAGCTAAATCTCGTACTAATTCCTCGCTAATTCCCATCAGATCTCTCGCTGCGGGATTTTAGATGAGCTGGAGGCTTTTCAGAAAGTTCACTTCAGTTTATTTACATCAGTTCTCTTCACCTCAGGACTCGGCAGAGAAACCAGCTCAATACGAGACCCACAACAACAGTTCTGGACCATTTAACAGTCCAGAGATTCCTGCTGAACGAGAAAGACAAATAAATGACGTTGATCTGGACAAAACTTTACAACAAAACTCATTTTTGTCAAAAATCAGGATTTTTGTTTATTAACTTCAAAAAAAGATTAACTGGATTTTTAGGACAAAAAGAGAATTATACAGAATTTTCTATTTTACAACTGTTGCAAAATTCATTTAATGATAAAGGCTGCAATTTTTGGAGAAAATTTAGATTTTATGACAAAAATGTGCTTTTTTAGGAAAAAAAAAACGTGAAATTTTTAAATTCCACATTTTACCATGCAATTTTCTAAAGTTGCAGCAAAAAAAATGTGACTTTGAGTTAAAATGGAGAAAAACTATTAACTGCTATTAAATAGGTGTCAATTTTGTGACATTTGCAAAAAAGTCACGATCATTCAACATTTTAAATTTTACCACAAAATTAACTTTTTGTTTGTCTGTTTACAAAAGTCAACTTTATTTTAAAAAAAAAAAGAAAAAAGGATTTTGCATGAAAAAAATTGTGATTTTAAGAGTCTTAGTTTTATAATAAAAGTCACAATTTTGTTCAAATTTGAGATTTTATGACAAAAAATCATTTCAGTAAAAGGTGCAAAATTCACCATTTTACAACAGAATTAACTTCTTCTTCTTTTAAAAGAATAGTCAACATTTTTTTCAACGTGCAAATTTACTTGAATATACTGTGATTTTAGTACAAAAAACAAAATCTTAAGTGAGAAGTTACAAGTTTTACAAGATTTGATATTTTGTTACAAAAGATTCACTTTCTTTCAGAGCTCAGCTAATTTAATAAAGGAAACAAAAATAAAGGCTAATATTTTTCACAAAATCTCAAATTTTACAAAACTTACAATATGTCATAAAATTGAGGGTTTTTTTGTTTTTTTTTTTTTTTTTTTACTAAAATCAGATTTTTTTTTTATTGTATGATCACATTTTTTTAAAAAAGAGCAAAAAAAAAAAATCCAAAATTTTGTTTTGTAAAGTGGCAAATTTTACAAAATCATAAATTCTCAAGTTTTACAAAAATGGCAAACTTTATCATCAAAAATTAGATTAAAATCACAACTTTCTTTCTGGCAAAGTCAAAAGTAAAAAAAAAAATGTTGAAGATTGCAGGTTTTGCAAGACCAAGAGTTTTTAATCAAACAGTGACAAATATCACAAAACTGAGATCTGTTAACTTAAAATTACATTTTTTGTTAGAAAATATCAGCATGTTGACATAAAATTACAATCTTCTGTAATTTCAACTTTTTTGACCTAAAATCATAAGTTTTGACAAAAATAATTTAAAAAAAGGGATTTTTTTAATCATAAAATCTCAAATATAGAATTCAGGTTTCCTCAGAAACGTTTGAGTTAGAAGTTTAGGATAAAATAAAATGTTCTATGTGGTGTTTTATCGGTGCGGTAAATAATAGCTGCAGTCCTTGTGTGGTTGATGCTCATCAGTTCATGTTCTCATGTGAATCTGAATGGACTGTAAACACTTCTGACCTTTTACGCTTTTATTAACCCACTTCCTAACGGCTGGCAAATCTGGTCCTAATTTTACTGAGGAAATCCGTCCTACACCGTGTTTTCTTTGGACTTTTTTTCAGATGGTCCCATCGCTGACACAGAGCATTATCGTGTCTCCTGCCTCGACTGAGTTTGCCGTCCCTGACCTGTCCCCATTCCTGCTGTTTGAGGGCAGCAGCGAGTGGACAGATGTTGTCCGCCATCAGTGTGATCAGGATTTAGCTGGTGTTAAGTCTCTGACGGCATTTCCATCTCTAATGAGCAGCTGGCTAATGTGTCACGTCTCCAGCGACCCTCTGACTTTACTTACTCTTTCTCGTCTTTTCATTAACTCATTTGCTCTGATGCTTCAGCTGCTTTCTGCGTCTCAGACAGAGTTTGTGTGGTTTTTTTAAGCTTGGAAACATTTATGTTTATATCGTCTGCATTTGCTGACCTTTAAAACCAATGAAAATAGCGCAGATGACATTGAAAGATTGTTGAAGATTTTGAGTCCAAAGTTCCAGTTTTTTAAGCAGACTGGACGGCATCAACCAGCTGCAACAACAAGCTCAACATCTGTTCATCGTCACGTGTTCTGCGTCTTTGTGCAACTGTAAGCTCTTGCCTCTGAGCCGCCCCCCTAAACTTTCTTGTACTGTCCTTTTTCCCGGGAATTTCTAATCTCAAGTCCCCTGATAATGATCCGCCGCAGTCTGATCACCGGCGGTTTGGTGACTTTAGTTACG
>JBAMYA010089299.1:0-22039 GCA_037176975.1 Arrhamphus sclerolepis | reverse complement strand
CTAAGAAGCATTTCAAGGTCCTGGAGGGGCCTAGCCAGTCTCCAGATCTCAACCTCATAGAAAATCTTTGGAGGGAGCTGAAAGTCCGTGTTGCCCAGCAACAGCCCCAAAACATCATTGCTCTAGAGGAGATCTGCATGGAGGAATGGGCCAAGATATCAGCAACAGTGTGAAAACCTTGTGAAGACTTACAGAAAACGTTTAACCTCTGTCATTGCCAACAAAGTATGGAGATGAACTTTTGTTATTGACCAAATAATATTTTCCACCATGATTTGAAACAAATTCTTTAAAAATCAGACAATGTGATTTTCTGGATTTTCTTTTTCTCATTTTGTCTCTCATAGTTGAGGTATACCTATGATTAAAATTACATCTTTTGAAGTGGGAGAACTGGCACAATTGACCTATCGCAAGCCCCACCCCCAAAATGCAGATTGGCCAATCACAGCGCAACACAGAATAGGGCTCCAACCGGAAGTCTGACAACTTCAGAAAAAGCGCCATTGACTTCAATGGAAACATACCATACTTTATTCATTTTGAGCTGGTTTGGACTTTTTTTTTTATAATTATGATTAAACGTTGTGCCTGGGGCACTTGCAATAGTGACTCCCGTTGCCCTGATACGTTGGAAGGAGGTGTTGTTTTTTCCCCCCTTCCCAAAACTGAAATCACACCCTGAAACGTGTAGACTGTGGATTAAACTGTGGACGGCCACAAAACAGTTAAACAACGCAAATATTAACAAGCACAGCTTTGTCTCCAAGCTAAGTAAATATGATTAATAACCATAGTATTATGATAATGCCCGCAGACACCAGCAAAACACAACCAAAACTAACCAACCTGCTCCATGTTACGTTATATATGCCCACTACTTTTGCTTCTTTATAATTATAAAAGTGCATCGACACCTACCCAGCTTTATAGGAACAGCTGTACTTCTTTTATTTTTATGATGCGGTGGTTCACTCTCTCTCTCTGTGATCTCTAAGTTTTAGCTTCTATTTTTATCCGTATTTTATCATTATTTTGTTACTGAGTGAGCAAGACATCTTGCATATATCCTTCAAATGTGTACTGCGAGCCCTTCTGTCTGCTCCTACCTGAAATATTCGCGTTATTCCTCCAAAAAAATGCCAATATTTCTCCTGGGCAGTGAGAGGCAGTGAGATTACTATGCAAGTCCGTATGGCTTGTCGGACCTAGCAACAGTAACCAAGGGGGGCGGGGCTTGCGATTGGTCAGCCTGTGGCTGACTATTTCTTTGTGAGCTGATGGATCCTCGTGTTTCTCTCACGTGACGTGGTCTCGATCAGGTCCAGAGTCACAGAGAAGGAAGACCACTGTGGAGTTTCTGAGTCGTTTGAAGGTAAAAGTCTTTTTGCTGCTTTTTAGAGCATAAATGTTTCACAAAAATAAAGACTGTTTTATGTAGATTTTACTATCAAACAGGTGTGAAGCTCAAGGCCAGTTGGCCAAATCTGACCCGCGGCCTCACGTCATAAGGCCGCCAGAGCCACAAAGACGACCAGAAACTTCTAGAACATTTCTGAGGAAATTTCAATGCGACTTCCCGTTTGATTCAGTTCTGACATGAAAAGATTTTATGACAAAGTTGCCAATTTTTGTCCAAAATATACTTTTTTAATACAAAAAAGTGATTTTTAGGACTAAAAGATGAAATATTTATTATATTTTTTCCAACAAAAAATATAGCCTAATTTTAGAACTTTTTATTTATTTATTTATTTTAATTTGTGATTTTGCAAGAAAAAAAAATATTTTTATCAAAAAGTTTTTATGGTTAAAGTTAAGGAGTTTTGTGAAATGTGAGATTTCATTGAAAATTACTTTATGAAAAATGTGATATTGCAAAATTCATCAATTTATTACAAAATTTGTGGGGGGGGGTTGTACAAAATCCCTCAATTTTATGATAAAAGTAGTGAACTTTGTGAAATTAGAAATTTTATGACAAACCTTTAGGTGGTCAAAGTAAATTGTTCTCTAACAGAAGAAAATAAAAATAAAAAGTTACCACTTATTCTGTATTTTCACAAATAGAATTAAAGTTTCACAAATAAACTCTTTATTTATAATCTCTACTATGTAAGAGATCATTTAATCCAGGTTTGAGAAGTCTGAATTTTGTGGTTTTTGATCTGGACCTGGTCTAAAGTGGTGCAGCTCTTAATAAAAGGGATGTTTTCCCCTTTTTTGTGTTTTCACAAATAGAATTAAGGTTTGAGTAGAAACAAACTGTTTTGTATATTCTTTACCATATAGACAACAGTTTAATCCAGGTTGGAGAGGTTTAATTCAGTGGTTTCTGATCTGGACCTAGTCTGAAGTGGTCTCATTGGTCTATAAAAAATGGAAAGGTCATTTAGCTTTCTGCTGAATCAGAAACCAACTTCAGAGTTGTAGGAGGAACTCTGATATGACGCTGAACCGACGTAAAATATCTGATATCCATTAACGAGGCTTCGCTATCTGGTGCACAATCGTTGCAAACCATGTTTGGTTCTTTCTGAAGCTAACAGAGAAACCTGCCGAGTTAAAAGTAGAACTGGAGCATAAATGGAGGAGGCGGGCTATAATTTTTTCAACCAATCAGGATCTAGAAATGTGGATTTAAAAAAAAAACGATGGTAGAACCTCTGTTTTCATGTTACCTGGACTTCTTCCTTCATCCCAGTCGTCATGGTGACGTTGCTGTCTGTGTCGCAGTCAGTAGGATCCATTGGTGAAGGTCCGGCCTTCAGCTGCTCTCAACAAGTCCCTCTCCAAGACTAGCTTTTTGATGAGGTGCAGTTTCAGCAATCCCAGAAACTCAACAGTCGGGTTCAATTAATGCTTTATTCTCCCCAAAAACACATTTAACCACTTCAGTTCATTTAATGTTGTTTAAAATCTTTTATTTTTCAGGTTACAATGTTTAAAAGTCTGGATCAGATCCTTCAATCCCCTGAAGATCCCAAATTAAAGACCAAACAACAAGAGATAAAGTAACACTGTTGAGTTTTAGTAAAACCACTTCATTTTCAGGCCTCAGGAGTTCTTAGACCCAAAACTTAAAAAATAAGAACTGTGGCTGAGTCTTGAAGAAAATCACCACGTTAGACTGACCAGGACTAATTTTTCACCAAAAACCTCGAACCAGGACACTTTGAATCCACTGCAGTTCCATCCAGACCCACCAACATGGACCAGACTGGACCAGTGTAGAAGCTTCTAGAAACAGTTAGCTGTCCGTCACAAAGCTTTGAGGAAGATCTCCAAAAAGCACAGCTCTGAAAACTACAGATCTGTTTTCCACCAGAGTCCCTGTTCTCCACCAGGGAACTGATGTTGTGTTGTTCAACCAGTTTCTGTGACTGTTAGGGTTAGGGAGTCCATGCCTTCAACCGTCCTGCACAGCACCCGACTCACAGAGCAGCGAACCCACAAGAGGGCACATCTACATCTCACACCAAGCAACCGGTTGTCATGGGTCAATGGCACCACCAATTCGTCCCCCTGGCCTGGTCCTGGGTGGAACCTCAGGAAGCAATGCCCAGAGCGAGGGACACAGTGCCCCTTGTTTGCTCTTCTTTATAGTTAATCTAGTCCATTAGGACCAGTTTACATTGGGAGATCCTACTAAGGACCCCCCAGCAACACACAGCCAAACAGCCACGCTGGATACCACTTTTGCCAACATTTATAGTTCAGGTCAAAAATGACTATCCTCTGGTAATAAATAATCAAAACTGGAGCCTTTGACACCTCAAACTGATGACCATCTCTTGAGGGATCTGAGCCTGAGAATTTATTCCACATGAGTTCCCCCGGTCATGGTGACATCACTCCTTCACAAGAGCTCAGGAGTCAGTCAGGTGTTAAAAGATCATTTTGACCTCAACCGTTCAAGTATGTTTGATGGCGCCGTCATCGACACAACCGGACGTGAAGCGTCGCCGTCTCACCTTGATCTCTACAACCCTCGTCTTCGCTCTTTGAAGCTCAGACTTCACTCTTCAAAGGCGAGAGGCCAAACGGAGATTAGTGCTGTCGTCTTTTAAATGCAAATCTGCTGCTGAGAGCAGAGAGGAGGAAGGTCTCAGAGGAGTTCTGAACAAACCCAAAATCAGAACACCAGTCTGGCCCTCCAACACGTAAAGGAGCACTGTGCTGTGAAGTGTTCTCAATAAAGGCCAAGAAGAAGGAAAACAAACAAAAAAACCTCCAAAGTCAGTTGAGCAGACTGCCTTACAGTAAAGGCTGGTTTAGACTTCTGCATCAAAGAAACGCTGTAGCTACTTCGTAGGTGTCAAGTCTCCGCCGTATCTACATCATAGGTGTCAACCCTGGGCTCCTCAAATGAATCAAAGCAACTGGACTTGTTAGACATTCCACCTTGCAACAAGAAAACCTTTGTTAAATGGTTCCTACCTCCATCCAGATGTTTCACAACCATTCACACCTGGAATCATCTGACCAGAACCAGGCCAATTGCTCGTCATTCTCTGACTTTAAACATGTGAACTTAGAGAAACTTGGAGGATCCAGAGTTCAGTGATCTGGATGGCAGACCAGAACATCACTTTTAAGAACAAGCTTTGGTTGAATGCAGGGATGTCAAACTCAAGGCCCGTGGGCCAAATCAGGCCCACTGCATTTTATCTGGTCCACCACAGTATGCAGAGACAGTCATTAACTTATTTCGATGCAACTGTACGTTTGATTCAGTGCTGACATGAAAAAGTGAGATAACTGAGGTGGAGAGCAGCTGGTTTATGTCCAAAAGTCATGATTTGTCAAAAAAAAAAAAAAAAAATCATGATTTTTGTAAAATTTATTTCTTTTCTAACAAATATTTGTGATTATCGGAACAAAAAGTTGAAATTATACAAAATCTGTTGTCATTTTATGTAAAAATGTTCCAAAAAGTTGATATTTAAAAAGTCAAAAATGTTGTTACATTTGTGATTGTACGATTGACTTGTTTGTTTAACATAAAAAAGCCTCAATCTTTCAAAATTTGCTTCTTTTTTTGGCAGGAAATCTGACAACATAGCTGGTTGAGAAAATAAAGACTAATTGGCCCTTTAACGGTAACCATGGTGATGATGTGGCCCAGGAGGAAATAGAGTTTGACACCACTGATTTAATGTATGTTTGTATTTTGTGGATCAGAGTTGGATGTTGTAGCTATTTTTTTGCTCCTTTGGTGTGAAAACACAACCGCTGGGCTCCTAACCGGCAGCAGAAACATCAGCACTGTGGCCCACAACAGGACCGATGTTTTTGCTTGTTTTCTGACCTCATGAGGGCGTGTAGGGCTTCCTCATCAGATCATTTCTATCTAATCTAGAACATCTCAACAATGTTTGTTGAGCAATTTTCAAAAAAAAAAACAAAAACCCTCATGTTTCATAGTTCAATTTGTTCAGTTTTTTATATTAAAACATTAAAACGTTAAAAAAGTCAAATAATTCCCTTGTTAATGACTGTTAATGCTCTGTAATCTGCTCTGTTAGAAAACACAAAATTATATCACTTCCCTTCTCTCATCTCATAATGAATTTCCCCCTCGGGGATTAATAAAGTATATCTTATCTTATCATCAAAAAGTAGCTTCCAATAAAATAAAAATAGTCCTGAGTTCAACTGGCTCCAGTTGCCATGACAACGAAACTCCGCCCCCACCCCAAGTGGACAGGCCGGCTCAAATGTCGCTCCAGAGGACTGCCCACCTGCTCTTGTCCACGCTGACGACGTACTCCCCGGACAGAGACCAGGACACAGCGCTGATTGATGAGCTGCAGGAGGACAGGAAGTGGAACACGTGAGTCCCTTAGTCCCTCAGGGATGCGTCCTGGGTCTCTTGACCCTCCATTCCTCTTTGCAGGAGCATCCATCATCAAGCTAACTGATTCCAGGGCTGATCAGCCGATTACCTGTGTTTGTCAGGTAGGCGGGTCTCCAGGTTGCCGTTAGAGACGTTCCAGATGTAAACAGCTCCGTCTGCTGATCCAGCTGCCAGATAGCAGCTGTCAGGGCTGCAAAAAGAGAACGTTGCGGTTAAAAAAGATGGAGGTTCGGCTGAGCTGGACCCACCGAGGACGGTCTGGCTGCAGACCTCCACTGTGGGATCCAGACTCAGGCCAAAACCACCTTAGATATCTGCTAGTAAATCTGTAGGTTCTCTAGAGACCACTAGAAATGTAGCACAGCCTCTAGTGGTCAGTAGAGGGACTGCAGCCTCTAGTGGTCGGTAGAGGGACTGCAGCCTCTAGTGGTCGGTAGAGGGACTGCAGCCTCTATTGGTCGGTAGAGGGACTGCAGCCTCTATTGGTCAGACTAACCAACACACCTGTACACTCACCTGATCACAGCTTTGGTGCAGTCACCGCCACATTTGAAGCCATCAGCTCTGAAACACAAACACAGTGAGTCCCACAGCTGGGACATATGTCTCCGTGGTAACCGTGCTCGCTCCTACCTGAAGGAGACGCGGTCATTGCTCCACCTCCTCAGGTCCACCAGCTGGAGGCTGTCGTCACGGCAACAGCTGAGCAGCTGGCGGTGGTCGGGGCTCAGGTCCAGTGAGGTGACCTTACCGTGGGCAGGAAGCTCCTGGATGCAGCTCTCCACCCTGAGCGGGGAGTTTGAATCAACTTTATTCAAAGAAACAGTTTCTGAAAAAAAGTTTATTCAGCTTTTGGTTTTGACCCACATAAGAACCCACTACTGGGACCACCAGAACCAGACTCCGGAAGATTCAGCCCTAGCAGGGATATTCTGATCATTTCAGCAGCAAGGAGAAGCAAAGCTAGTTTGTGATTGGAGGACAGAGCTGTCAATTATCTGCTGCGAGGCTGAGCAGTTCCTAGGTAACAGAGGGAGATGGGAAGTCACCATGGAAACGGACAGAAAGAGAAGAGCTTGTGCTGTTTCTACTGAGACTCCTGATGCTGAGGAGAAGTAAGTGGAGGAGGAGGAGGCTCAGTACCTGGAGTCCCAGACTCGGATCTTGCAGTCGAAGTGTCCGGTGATGATGACGTTGTCGGAACAGACCAGGTCACTGCAGTACGAACTCACCTCCACCAGATGAAGACCTGCAGAGGAAGAAGTCCACCTTAACAACACTCACCTGAGACATTCCACCTTAAATCACCTGAGGCGGGCCTCACAGGCAGCTCTGTGCAGGTCCCACAGTCTGACGGTCCGGTCCGCACTTCCTGTCACCACCTGGTGGGGGGCGCCTGTGAACCGCGCCGCCGTCACCTTCCTGCTGTGGCCCGTCAGAGTCACCTGACACACAAACACACATCTGTACTGGTTTCCTAACAGCCAGAACCAGAACCTGAACCACCTGAACTTAGCTCCAGGTGAAACCAGAACCAAAGAAATTATGGTTTTAGACTTTGAGATCTACAAGAACCAGGAGTCCACAGGATCCAGTGATGAGTTCATCAAGTAGAACCCACTGTTACCTCACTGGGTTAGAATACTGGATCCACAGGGTCCAATGTGAACCAAATGTCCACAGTGGTTCAGTCTGTGGTCATTCGGTCTGGATACACAGTAGAAAAACAGCTACTGGGACCTTCTAGACCTCATATGGACCTTGTGGACCTTCTGGACTCAGTGAGATAACATTGGGGGAATCTTTTCTGAATGACTTGGGTCCAACTGGAGCGTCCATCAGATGTAGGTGAAACAGTGGCTTTGTTGTCATAGTTACCTTGGGAATGGAATCCCCAAGCCGCCATAGCAACGCTGACTTGTCAAAGGACGCGGCGAGGACTCTCTGACCCTGCAGACAGAGACCAGCGTGAGACGCCTTGTGTGCCAGGCGACAACGGTGGTCCAGAGCGCTACATTTACCATGGGGTCGAACTCCACGCAGGTGATCCCCTCTGTGCTCCCATCCAGTGTCGCCCTGTGGGTCAGCGAGCCTGGTGACATCATCAGTGAGGTCACAACCAACATGCCAAAAGCATGAGTAGACAGCAGCAGACCTGAGAACGGACGTACCTGCTCGCAGGTCCCACACCTTAATGACCCGGTCGGTTCCTCCAGTCGCCAGCAGGTCCGAGCTGCAGCTGAACCGCGCCGCGTTAATGCCTTGCTCGTGGGCCTCCTGTGTGTGGGGAGACAAAGTACAGCTGTCGCCCCGGCAACGTACACAACTCAGCATTTAAATGCAGAGTGGGTCAGCACAGAGGCATGATGGGTAACGGGAGGAAGACAGAAGAGCTCTTTGTGAAGTGCACAGAAGCAAAGAGTGTGTGAGAGCTGTCTGGGTTTTAATGAACGAGTAACGTGACAGTTAAAATCCAGGGTAAAATCAACCTTAATTAATGGTTAATAATAATAATGATGATGTTGTCTTTCTGCAGTTTTCATTCTCACCACCAGAGGGAGACAGAGATCCAGCATGAGGACTTGTGAAAGTATTATAAAATATAATATTTTATAACTATCTTATATTTATAATTTCTTTGTTGTAACAATGATTCTTGGAAATAAATCTGAGAGTGTTTGGGAATAAATGAAGCCTCATTTGTGAGGAACATACACCTGTGGATGAGAAGCAGAGCTGAAGATGTGGGTTGAACCTATAGACTGAAAATACTGGACCAACCATCTGGTCACATCAGGGACACAAAAATGTAACCACAGATGGAAAAAGTCACCAAAAATGTACCAGGGTGTAAATATGTTTAATTCTGCTGCAAAGTTGGACCTTAAAAAGATGCTACATTTAAGCAGCCGTCGCTGCGTTACTGGACCTTTGATGGGAACCAGGATGCTGATGTGGACCAGGACAACCTTGGTCTGCAGTATGTGTGTTTTATGTGCATTCTAGTACCAGGACTTGCAGAGCTCTGGCGGGAACTCTGGCTGCCACGCAGATGCCGACAGGAAACGACAGGTCCTCCTCCAGACTGCAGACCGAGTGGCCCCGCCTCTTCTTGCTGAGGTCACATACAGAAACACACACAGACTGAGATGGAGGTGGACGCAGGTGTGGAACACCTGAGCGATCTTCAGACCTGCTGAGATCATCAGGACTCACTCGAACAGTCCTCTGATGGAGGTGAAGATCCGCGGCGAAGTTGCAGACGACGACCTGGAACACAAGCAAACTCTGTATCAAGTTTTTGTTTTAGGAAAAGATTCAAGGAAACTAAAGAAAAGATCTCTGGAGATTGAAGATCTTGAATCAGCAGCTCATGGTGTTTGGAGGGGTCTGGTTGTCCCAGTGATCCCAGCAGCCATCCCCCAGGTCTCATGGTGGTTCACAGTACCCAAATCAAAGAGCCCAGCATCACCTGAAGGTTAGGATCCCAAACCTGGAACACCGAACCCCCCAAGCAGCAGTCTGATCACTGGAGGGTCCCAGCTGGCCCTTTTACGAGAACCTCTGGTCTTCTCTGCTGAAGGAGCCTGATTCTGAGGCTGACAGGTACCAACTACATAGTCTGGTTCACCTCAACACACAGCAAAGGGTCTGGGACAAGTGTCCCACAGAGGGGACGGACCTTCTTCTACTCTGGAGTTGGACAGGGTGAAGCTGTGGACTGGCAGACTGGGCTGCTGGTTGTCTTCTTTGAGGAGGAGGTCCTGGGGTTTCATTTATAAACAGACGCACTAAAAAGGGCCTGAAACTTGCGTACGTCACTGTCCACACAAAGGTTGTGATCTATGAAAAACAAATTTGACGGGAGAATGTGAGAATGTGTCCGTCACGTAACCTCTGACCCATGCCTATGCTGGTTTTGGAGACTGGGGAAATTGGCGAAGCAGATGGTGAGGTGGGGAATTGAAGCCACATTGCATCATGACTCCTCTCAGACATTTAATTTCAGTCCAGATCCAACTGTAAACATCGATCCACTTTATCAAAAAGCATTCAAAACTGCTGTTATTTATGCTGCCATAACTGTACATAATAACTTTCCCAGTAATTTTTATAAGGCCTATAAGCCAACATTGCATCAAAGTTTTTCTTGCCATCACATTCCTCTCCCAGACCAGAGGAATTTCACCAGGATGTCAAGCGACGTGTAAGACAGCAATAAGGTTCACTCTTTAACAAGTTTGAAATGTGCTTCACACATCGAGCATAACGTGGCTCAAATTACTCAATTCTGATCTAATTTCTTTCAATTCATCGGTTGTTTCTCTGATTTTGCAGAACAGCATTTGTCAGCACCCGTCCTCCTCCAGCTCCATGCACTTGGGGCGTGGTTGTGTGGTCTCCATGGTTACCATTGCTAACCATGAAATAACATTGATCGTCTGTCTCACTTAAACACTGACATTCACAGGTGCTTTGCATGGACCACTCATGGTTGAATGTGGGCGTGTAGAGGGCAGGACAGGAGGAGGAACCTTGTACCCAAATGCTGATGTGCAGCTGTGATCTGTGAAGGGAAATTGCTTGCTGGTGTGCGTACGGAGGGTTTTATAAGTCTGGGTTATTTTTGACATACGCCATTTTTGGCTTTTGGGCGTATTTACGCTTTTAGTATAGATCCTCCGCAATGTTTTATAAATGAGACCCCAGATGATGTGTTCCAGTTCCAGGAGGATCAGCCTCCCTAGTGAAGACCATGCAGGGTCTGCAGGTCTATGCTGCAGAAGAGATCCAGGAGGAACAATGATGGTTCCATCCTGCACGGGGAACACTGGACCAGCTCTATATCTCACTAAGGTTCTAGAGCACAGTGTCAAACTCAAGAAATAGTTTAACACCCCTGAGGGAGAATGGGAGTTAACTCAGCCAGTGTTCATGGAGTTTGTGTAGTTAATAATGCTGGGGAAGACCTGGTCTGACTGGGAGAGACGGCATTCATCCCACTTTGGATGGAACGGCTCCCTTATCCAGTAATCTGGCCAAGTTTATTAATAGTTCTGAACTCTGACAATCCAGAGTCCAGACCAGTGGGCAGAGCTGTGGTCCTAAACTCTCCTCTGTGCTTCAGTTAAAGAGTTGCTTCTGCCCCCGGACCATCCAGTTTAATGGTGTTCAGTCTACATCTGCCAGGCTCCACATCACCAGCACCAGTTCTCCTGGTTAGTGTTTATGGTCCTCCTGGTCCTTACTCATAATTTCTTTCTGATTTCTCAGACTTCATTTCAGATCTAGTTCTCCAGGCAGATGAGGTCATGATAGCTGGTGATTTCAATATCCAAGCTCCAACTTTACTGCTCTAGTTGACCTGGACTGGCAACTGGAAGGTTGCCGGTTCAATCCCCGGCCGTGCCTGAACAAGTGCTTCTCCAAGTCCACATCCATGGATGAGGTGCCCCTGAGCAAGGTACCTGAAACCCCAGATGCTGCACCGCAGCAGCCCACTGCTCCAGGTCTAGTAGCCCAGATGGGTTAAATGCAGACAAAGAATTTCCCCACAGGGATCAATAATAGTATAGAAACAAAAAAAAACGATTACTCATCAGTTACAGAACAACCACATTTTTTTCAGCACTGATGTGAGGCTGACTCAGAGTCACAGCTCCACAGAGTCATGCATTCATCTCATCCAACTGATGATGACTTCATGAACATCTTTACTAACTACTAAGTAAATAGCAGAGACTAAATTCTTACTGTTCTACCACCTATGGGGATTACATTAGACAGAAGATCTTGGAATCAGATGTACCCACTGGTTCTCACCTACTGATATTTGTGAACTGACTTCAGTTGTTTCTCACTTAAAGCCATCCACTTGTTTACTGGACCCTAAGCTTATTAAAGTTTTTTTTCCCCATGATAGGCTCTGTAATCCTGGATCTTGTTGATAAATCTCTTCTAACAGGTTACGTATCAGGAGGTTTTAATACTGAAGTAATTAAACCTCTATTCAAAAAGACGTTTATAACTATCTACAGGCCTATTTCTAACCTTTGTTGTATCTCTAAAGTTCTTGAAAAATTTGTTCTAAATCAGCAAAATGATTGTCTTTGTAGAAACAACATTCACAAGGAGCTTCAATCAGGGTTTAGACCTCATCATAGTACAGAAACAGCATTGGTCAGAGTCACCAATGACCTTCTCATGGCTTCTAACAGTGGATCTGTCTCTGATCTGGTCCTCTTGGATCTCAGTGCAACATCTGACACCATCGACCACACGATTCTTCTCAATAGATTAGAGCAGGTTGTTGGAACGGCATTTAAATAGTTCAAGTCATATATTTCAGACTAATTTCAGTTTGTCCATGTAAATAATGATTATTCCAGTCGTACTAGGGTCAGCTGTGGAGCACCGCAGGGTTCTGTTCTTGCACCAACACTTTATGCATACGTCCTTCCGGAGAGAGCTGAAGGGCGTGTTTATGGAGGGGGGAGGAGGAGAAGGGAGGTCTGGGCCCACCTGAACAGACGAGTATGTCCTCGTTGGGCAGGTTCGTCCTGACATTCATTCTTTGGAGAAGTGGACCTGGAGGCTGGAGCGCTGGACGAGCTGGAACAGCCACACCATCATCATCAAAACCATCACCGACATGCTCATAAACATTTACAGAGATGTTTTGAACCATTATCTTCTGGGACGTTCACCTGTCGATGGTGACCTTTGACCTGGCAGCCTTCTGGAGATCCTTCTGCAGTGTCGCCTCTCGAGCTCTGATGGAAACATGATAAGATAAACCATCAGCTCTGTACAGGAACCAGGTCTTCAGAGGTGCGTTCAGATACCTTGACCGGCGTTCATTGCGACTGTTCATCCGGGCAGCAGCCTGCTCCTTCAGGTGGACCATGTCCTCCACCAGAAGTCCTCCTTTCACCTTCTCTTCCCTGAGTCTGGACTCTGCTCCTCTCTGTTGGTCCAGCAGGGCATCATACTCCATCTTCAGTAACCCGTTCTCCTCCTGAACCTGCTCCACCCGCTCCTGCAGCAGCCGGTGAGCATCGAGCGCAGACGCCAGCCGACGCTTCTCCTCCTGAAGTCTGAGGACAGAGAGAGAGAAAGAACACGAGTCGTCTTCATGTTGATCTTTAACCTGGAGGCCGAGTGGAAACAATTCAGAGGAATTCAGAAGAGATTTGAACCATGTTTGAGGACAGGATCAATTTAGAAATAGAGAAGCACATTTGATTCCACTCTACAAATAATTTATAATTCTGCAAAAAACTAGCATAAACAGAAATATTCTGGAAGAACTGCAGCCTCTAGTGGTTGGCAGAGGGACTGCAGCCTCTAGTTGTCGGCAGTGGGACCACAGCCTCAAGTGGTCAGGAGAGAAACTGCAGCCTCCAGTGGTCGGTAGAGTAACTGTAGGTTCTAGTGGTTGGTAGAGGAACGTTAGCTTCTAGTGATCAGTAGAGGAACTGTAGCTTCTAGTGGTTGGTAGAGGAACGTTAGCTTCTAGTGGTCGATAGAGGGACCACAGCCTCTAGTGATCGGTAGAGGAACTGTAGCTTCTAGTGGTCAGTAGAGGAACGTTAGCCTCTAGTGGTCGATAGAGGGACCACAGCCTCTAGTGATCGGTAGAGGAACTGTAGCTTCTAGTGATCGGTAGAGGAACCGCAGCCTCTAGTGGTCGGTAGAGGAACCGCAGTCTACAGTGGTCGGTAGAGGAACCGTAGCCTCCTCCCAGCTGCAATGGACACTACATCAGAGCCTTTAAAGTGCTCTCCCTGAGCATCATAACAAGTTGTTACAGGTGAGCAGATGGGTTCAGGTGTGCATGGGAGGAACTCACCTGGCCTGCTGCTCCTGTAGAGCACATTCTTTTATCTTTATCTGCTTCTGCAGCTCCACCACCTGATAGGCCAGCTGAAAGGACAATGAGGAGGAGGAGTCAGGAGGGCGACAGGTGTGGTCACATGACTGCTGCTTTGATTTTGGATCAATTAGACCGATAGTCTTTACATCCACCTGGTGGCCACATCCTCACCTCTCCTGTGGTCTTCTTCAGCTGACTGCTCCGCTGCAGCAGAGACTGAAGGGATCCGCCGGTGTCAGCAGCGGGATGTCTGCACACAGAAAACAAACAGACCATCAGCAACCTCACACCCCGAAGCACCTGCAGCTGTCAGAGCTCAGGTGAGTTACCTCCTGAGGATTCCTTTGGTCAGACTGGTTTTCTCCAGCAGCTGAGTGTCTGAAAGCAGAACAGAAATTAAATATTAAGCTCAATAAAAGAGAAAAATACAGCTGTTTACGGCGGTCAACATGCACCAAACTCCGTTCAAATTCCGGACATTTTCAGGGCCGCACTTCGTTCCACTTTTTTTTTTTTTTTTTTGTAATTTAGGCTGTCGTGAACACTCGCGTGCATGTGAGCAGATGATAAGCGAGCAGCAGATTATCTGTCACACATGAGTCACCGTCAGGAGGAAGTGTACCAGCCTGCGGTTCGACTTCTGGACCACTTCCTGTCCCAGATGTTGACAAGTGAAACGATGAGCTCGTCTGGGAGTTGGTCCGGGTTTAAACCTCCAGATGTTTGCAGCTGGAGGTCCAGCAGAGCTCACATAGATCCCGGTTAAGTCCAGAAACCTCAGTTTTTGTTTGAGCTCACGAATGACAGTAGAAATCTTTAGTTTATCTCTTTCAGTTTAAGGTTAAAATGACAGATTTTTTGAACGGAGTTTGGCGGCGCGCTGGTTTCCAGCCTGACTGACAGAACCGGTACTCGGAGGTTCGTACAGAACCGGATCAGATCCTGCCACATGGCGCTCTGGCTCAGGTCTCGGTGTTTCAGCTGTCGGGCGACGTGGTCCCTCCAGGTCTTCGGAGCCAGGAGCCGCCCGCTCCGCGGCGACACCATGCGCGAGTCCGCGGTGACTCCGCGGGCGGTGGCCGTTACAGCGGCCATGACGACGCGGCTCACCGCTGACAGGCGCTCACAGGCCGGCCTGCTGCTCTGACGGTCTGCCTCCTCCAGCCTCCATATCAGTTTTATTCACCACTGCTTTTGCTATTTCTTGTTTGTTTATTAACTTTTTCTGCCGTCATAGTCGTCACTTCACGGGGCGGAGCCGCCACGGCCCTCAGCCAATCATCATCCGCGCTGCGCTCCCCTAAAGGAAAAAAAAGGGGGGGTCTGGAAACCACGCCCCCAAAGCGTCACCTGTAGTCAAGGTGGTTGGATTCATTTTAGAGTTGGAGGTGGTGACTTTCAACATGGGACTTTAGAAAAAACATTAAACTGTAATTGCCGGTATAAAAATTACAGTAATTTACAAGTAAAACCGGAAATTGTGATCAGATGCTAAAGAAAAAATAGTTCAAAAACTAAGACAGTGACCAAACTATCAAATTTAAAAAAAAAACGTAACTAACTTTATACACAAATTTGAAAGGCATACTTAAATTGTGACCCTGAACTCAGAAGTACAAGAGGTAGAGGTATTAAAACTAGCAAAACTGGATTCAGGAATTGTGATTTTATAAACTACCAAAAAATACACATTGAAGAAAAAAACAATTGACTTAGATCCTGATTTAGAAAACTTCCCCCAGGGGAAAAAAAATCTCATACACTAGCAAATTTAAAGGAATTTAAAAAAAGAAAAGGAAAAGAAATAGTGACATCATGAATTCCGAAAAAAGAAAAAAAAAATACAAATTACAAAAATTTGAATGAATAGACTGTGTATCCTTAATTCAATATCAGGATTGAACCGGCAGTTAATTTGTCAAATTAACTAATATAGTTAATTTCCATGAAAAAAAAATTACGACAAATTCAAATTTCCTAAAGACCCAGAAATTGACCGTAAAGCAGCAATTTAAAACAGAAAAATAACCAGAATTGTGACTTCATGAACTCACAAATTTACACAAGAATTTGTGTGAAATTTGCAAGAAAATGAACTGAAACATTAACTGAACAAGCAAATTTGCAGAAAATTGGAAAAAGAGAACTCCATAAACTTGCAAAAAATAAAACTAGAAAATCCAGTGAGAAAAAAAATTAGTATCTATAATAAATGCTAAATTTAAAAAGAAATTACTAGCATATTTGCAAGTTTTAGAATTTGCCTTATAGGAACATAGAAATTATGAGAAAAAATAAAATTTTGGACAAACTTGAGTCTAGGAAATATCAGAAATTGTGTCCGAAAAGTTGAAAATGTGACTTCAAAAAAACAACCCAGAAATGGACTAACCTAATACATGTGAGGGAAAAAAATGATCTGAAATTAACAACAAAGAAAAACTCAGAACTAACGTGAAGTTTTAAAATAAAAATGACCAAATTTAAATGAATAAATAAAAATCTGTCTAAATTTAAAAATGTATACAGTGTATCTTCGAATTTTGACAAGATTTTAAAGCAACTTTGAAAAATTTTGAAATTACTCTAAATTTGCTTAAAAAAAACAAAAAAACTCAAATTCCATCCAATGATCAATTTTCAAACAAAAAAAAAAATCAAACTTGTGAAACCTGAAAAAAAAAAAAGATGTAAGGCCTAGAGTTTCTTTGTCGTTGCTTAGAATATTAAAGTAAATTTTATTAAACTACAACAGGGAATAAAACTCTTCAGACTTTCAGACACATAAAACATTTATTAGGAAACATTAAAAAAAAAAAGTCATCAGTTTCTGTACAAACGCAGTGAAGGTGATTTGAAGCTGAAATCAAACACTGCAGTTATGAAATCATAAGGTGCGTTCAGTTTAATACTGATGTCATCGTTTGGCCGTCTTCCGGCCGCCGTACCGGTCCCAGTTCAGATCCGGTTCAGTTTGTTCTGGGTCATCTGCACCAGCAGCTCAGAGTACTTCTCCAGCAGAGACATCGTCCTGTTGTCCTCCAGCTCACCAGAGGGCCCGCCGTCATCGCTCCACCTGCCCGCCGCCTGCAGCACCGTCTGCAGCTCGGAGTGAACGGCGGTGAACGCCTCCTGCAGGATGGATGACCTCTGAACGAAGCGCTGCGATCCGTCGAGCTGCGAAACAAAATTAAATGGATTTACAGAAACCGAAACAACGTCAGACACACAGAAGCAAGATCCAAGGGAGCGCGGCTAGAAACAGACTATAAAAGAGGAACTGGACAAACCCTTTGTGATGTCACAAAGAGCATTTATCTTTCTGCTTATAAGGAATCTATTATGACGTCTCAGTTCAGGAACAAGATGAAGATGATGATGAGAATGCTGGTCGGTAGAGGAGCTGCAGCCTCTAGTGATCGGAAAAGGAACTGCAGCCCGTCAGAACACTGATGTTAGACATCAACATGATTCCTGACTCTTTTCTTAAGTAACTTCCTGATCCAGGATAGATTTGAACCTCCTCCCAGACACTGATTGGTCACTTTTGTTGCTAGGTGAATTTGGAGAGCTCCCTTCATTTCTACTGGCTCTGATGGTTCTGTAAAGGTGTTGGGTGAGCGGTGTTCAGGTCACCTGCTGGTACAGGAGGACGGCTTGTTTCGCCGTCTGTCTCAGCTCGCTGGCGACCTGCTGAACCTGCTGTTCGCTCAGCGCCGCCGCCTCCTCCTCCTCCTCCTCTGCATCTTCACCTGAACAAACCAACAAACATGGCAGTGAGCTGCTCTGAGCGTGCTCCAGCATCTTGAAGGGGGCGTCAACACTCAGGATGCTTTTCTTTTCCTCTATCACATCCTCAGTGGGAGGGGCTAATACATTTTAGAACCTTTAGAAGGTACCTGTCTGACAGGTGGATTCAGCCGTCTCAGGGGGGCGGAGTCTCTCTGAAAGAGGGGAGGAGGATGAAGTGGGCGGGGCAGAGAGGGATGACTCTTCCGAAGACAAGTCTGATGCTAAACGCAAGGAAAAATAAAGATTTTTAATCCTTGATATGATAGAAATCAGAACAAGAAAGAAGTGGCGTCAGTTCTGAAGATTCATGACTAAAATTCTTCTGTTTTAAGAAAACGTGAGGGAGTTTTTGTGTGAAATATCACATTTCAAAACTTTCAGAAATCTTTTAACTGTTACATTGTGAATTTTAGAAGATTGTGACTTTTTGTTCTGGAACCAAAGTGTTTGTCATAAAGAAAGTGCTCTTTAAACTCGAAAAGACATTATGTCCTAAAATATTAAGTTTTGAAAAATCATAAGTTTGACATAAAACGTTTGTTCTAAATAAAAAAAACAAACTTTTTTTTGCCATATTTCCTGATTATCGATTCAACATTCCCAAAATCACAACTTTTTCTTACATAAAATTAAAAACTTTTAAAAAAAATTGAAAATTTTGCATAAATGAATCATGAACTTTTGTTGTTAAGTGTTTGTTGGAGAACGGTTACTCCAGCTGTTACCTGGATCGGTCCGGGTTCTGCTCGCGCTGACAGCTGGCCCCTCCTTCTCCACCATGTCTGCGGGCGAGGGGGTGGGGCTCTGGATCAGTGTTTGGTTCTGATTCGTCAGTGTGTCATCCCCTGTGCTGACGCTCCAACTACTGACTCTGACCTGTGATGTCACCTGAGTGGGCGTGGCCACCACCTGCTGGCTGGGAGATGGAAGGGTGGTGAAGGAGGACACTAAGTGAGGGAGGACACTAAGTTCAAGGACCAAAGTTCAGGAATCTGCTGAAGACACGTCTCTGCAGGGGGAACTGGGGTTCTTACCTGCAGCTTTGGTCCTGAGGGTCTCTGGTTTTACTGCTGGGTGGATCTGGATTTGCAGACAGCAGGGGGTCTGAAGAGGATATCAGGTTCTCCTTGTTCTGTTCTGTATGGGGGTCCTGGCTCAGTCTGGAGGTATCTAGGTGTCCGAGACAAGACGCCGTGCTGGAGTTCTGGGCTGCCAGAGTCCTGGAGGTGGCGTCTGATTGGACGAAGCACAGAGAGGTTAGACGGTACGCAGCGATGTTCATGAAGACTCAGATGAAGGTGAGGAGGTAGGTGATCACCAAGCAGGCTGATTGCAGTAGGAAAAGACCCCTGTGACCTCCAGGTTCAGGCTTCATCACGGTTCAGGATCACAAACTACCAGCAGACAGATTTTATTCTCCAACATGTGATCAATCAACTCCATCAACACACCACCAAGGAAAAACCCAGAAGATCCACCAGAACACACCCCCCTCTCCGAGTGTCCACGTCAACATACACACACCTCCCAGCGTCTTCCTGCACTGGACCACAACCACAGTGTGTCGCCGGCGTAGTGGACGCCGCTGGGGCTGCTGGGAAATCCCACAGGAAGCTCTTCTACGCAGGGCTGAAGGGCGACACACACAAACACTCCTGCTGTTTCTCTGGAAGCCTCTGAAACGCAGTGAACTGAAGGAAAACTCAACGCTTTAAGGTCTGGTGTTCCTCAGGGCAGCGTTCTGGAGCCTCTGACAGTCTGAACCGCAACAGGTTCTTAAGAAGAATCTCACTTTTATTTACTCGTTTCATATTCTGTTGTGCGTTTAAATGTTCTTACACTGGATATTAAAAAATAAACGGTGTTGGGTTATTTTAGACGATAGCCAGTTCTGCGCAGGAAGCCTGCTGGTTCATTCGGAAGCCGTTCTCTGATCCTCAGTTCTTCTTTTCTCCAGGAAACCCTTTTAAGTCTTCTTCTAACTGATGTAATGGACTTTAACGTCCACCATCTCAGAAGTCTTTCAGGAGTAGACATCTCAGATCTTCCACGCCTGTTTCGAATGTTTCATGGATCTTTCTTGCTGTAGAACTCATAGTTTGGAAAAGTTTTTTTGGTTTTTAGTCCGTTCCAGATTGTAGTTTCTTCTCTAACACCGTAGATGATGTCTTTCCTTCAGAGCAGTTAGCTGTCAAAACATCAGCATCGGGCTGAAACTCTTGCATCCTATGGAAGCAGAAAGGCGGTCCTTAGTATTTCCACGGTTCCTGTTTCTTGGTCGGATTTTTTCCCACATGATTCATGACACGTAAAGCGTCATTTTCAGATATTCTCATTGGGGTGAAAAGTTCATCTTCTGCAGCTCGTCTCTCATCACTGGACCCGACAGAATGATCCAGAAAGTGATTGACGTGAGGACAAGCAACTTTGTCTGATCTGAGCCTCAAACTGGAACCAGTCTGGCCTCTCTGACTGGTTTCAGACTCTGAACTGGCTCAGATAAGAAGACAGCAAATTTGTTACTCACCACCGTTTCTTCTTCTGACAGCAGACAGTTTTACATCGTAGGAGGAATATTTGGGAATAAAAACAGAACTAACAATTATTATCAATACACGATCAATCACCAATACACGATCAATCACCAATAAATCATCAACCATCAAACGATCAACCACCAATACATGATCAATACCAACACATGATCAACCACCAACACATGATCAACAACCAATAAATGATCAAACACCAATACATGATCAATCAAACATACATGATCAACCACCAACACATGATCAACAACCAATAAACGATGAAACACCAATACATGATCAATCAAATATACATGATCAATCACCAATACACGATCAACCACCAATACACCATCAAACGATCAACCATCAATAAAGTTTTAAACACCAATACATGATCAATAACCAATAAATCATCAACCATCAATAAACGATCAACCACCAATACATGATCAATACCAACACATGATCAACAACCAATAAACGATCAATCACCAAGTCCAGGAAAAGTGCATCTGAACTAAAGTGTCCAGACGTCATCTGCATATAAACGCGTCTGCTTTTCTTCCTGTGAAGGCGTCGTTCATGCGAGGCCTGGAATATATTCGCCGTTTACTGACACGTCACGGCCGACACGCGAATCCTGCGTTCATTCGACACGTCCTCCGAAAAATGCATGACGCAACATCCATTTGAACACTAGAGGTGCTAGCGTAGGTCAGAGCTTCAGCCAACATCCACTGTCACAAATTTACCTTTTTTTTTTAATACAACCGCTAGGTGGTGCTGGTTGTGTTGAGCTAGGGCGGCAGCCTGTTGAAACAAGTCGCCAAACGTTGCGAATGACGTACGCAAAATACTGTCTGTGTTTCTTGTTAATTTTTGACATTGATAAAACGAAACACACTCCGATCCTGACAACACTGATTTTATGGTCTAACGTGACACCTCCAATAAAACAAGTAATAACTTCTGTCTCTCTTCTGACATACAATTGTATTTCTGACTCTGGTTCTGCATCTCGCCACCAAGTGGAGACCTCCGGTTTTACACGAGCTGCTGCGTAGAACGGAAGAAGGAAGCGTTGAGGACGCAGCTGGTCGTGTACGCAAACGAACGCTAACACTTGGTCAAACCCCACTTATATCCCAGGACCAACATCGGTGTCACACCGTACAGTTTTGGCCTCAGATTAAAGATGTTCAGTCGTGGTAAAAACGGTCCATCGTAGCTCAAAAACGGTGGCGGTAGATCTGACTGAGACAGGAGCAAAGATGAACGACCAAAGACGGGCTGAAACAGATGTCAGCAGCGACAGAAATCTGGAGGAATCGTCTCAAGAGTGACGGCCTGTCGCTGCCTCAACCTTCTCTGTCAGCTAACCGACCAATAGAAACGCAGCTTGAAATGACGTAAACATCAGCACGTCTACACGGCACAGTAGCCTAGCAACAACACCCGCAGAGACAAGAAAAATGTGCAATTCATATAAAGAAATAAAAAAAAAGAAGACTTTTCACACCGTGTAATGTGACTAGAATTTATCTGATAAGACTGTAAAAATCGTTTAGATGTTACCAGGATGTTGCCCTCGGTTACAGGATGGAGATATGTTCCTCACACACAACTGTCACCCCTTTCTCATCCCTCTTTTTCTCCCCAAGGAGGAAGAAAAAAAAAGACAAGGGGTTATGCGAGTTGTCAACTCAGACCTGGAAAAGTAGAAATATTCCACAAACATAAACCAGAATGGAAGCAGCTGACCAAACATCAGCTACTCAGCCAGCAACTGTCCAGAAACGTCCTGAGACCTCCGCCTCTTCGACTGACCTCTCAGACTGGTGGAGGCTCTAAACCCTGCAGCGCTGGACTCCTTCAAGTTCTCATCAAACGTTCATAATCAATCCATCCATCCATCATCTATACCCGCTATGTCCTGTGCAGGGTCACGGGGGTCTGCTGGAGTCTATCCCAGCTCAC